>JAYESA010000003.1:61799632-61944632 GCA_036927795.1 Iris macrosiphon | reverse complement strand
CCTTTTTTGATGATATCGTATCTTGTACCGTTGGTGATGTGATCTCAGGTTCTGTTCTTCTTGATTCTATTCCAGCACTTGTTTTATTTGATTCCGGTGCTTCCCATAGCTTTGTGTCTGTATCTTTGATGTTAGACACCATCTTGTTGCTGAACCTTTAGCTAGACTCTGCAAGATCACGACCGGGGGTGGTATCATCCTAGTCAGTGATGTCTGCAGAGACCGAAGAGTTACCTTGGGAGGCCGAGAGTTGAGTGTGTGCCTACTCGTAATGCCACTTCCGAGCTACGATATTGTACTCAAGATGGATTGGTTGAGTATGCATTGTGCTAGTATAGATTGTCGTGGAGGCAGAGTATTGTTTAGTCCGCCGGGTGAGCCAGAGTTTCAGTTTGCCAGAGGAGCAGCAGAGCAGACCGAGGGATTCTTCTGTGGAGCCCTGGTGGTAGAGCCGAGGTTGCTACATCCACTGATTGAGAAATACATGGATGTCTTTCCGGAGGAGTTGCCAGGGTTACCTCCGGACAGAGATATGGAGTTCTCTATAGACTTGGTGCCAGGCGCGGAGCCGATATCCCAGCACGTCTATAGAGTCAGCAACAGTGAGATGATAGAGTTGAAGAAGCAGGTAGATGAGCTTCAGGATAAGGGATTTATCAGATCTAGTTCTTCTCCGTGGGGTGCTCCGGTACTTTTTGTGCCAAAGAATGATGGGTCGATACGGATGTGTATCGACTACAGGGCTCTGAACAACCTCACAATCAAGAACAAGTATCCGCTGTCGCGTATTGATGATCTTTTTGACCAGTTGAGTGGAGCGAGGGTATTTTCCAGGATTGATCTGAGGACAGGCTACCACCAGGTGAAGGTCAGGAAGGAGGATATTCCGAAGACAGCTTTTCGGACCAGGTATGGACAGTATGAGTTCATGGTGATGCCGTTTGGGTTAACTAATGCCCCGGCAGTGTTCATGAATCTGATGAACAAGGTGTTCCATCAGCATCTGGACAGGTTTGTGGTGGTGTTTATAGATGACATCTTGGTATATTCGAAGACCCCAGAGGAGCACGAGGAGCATCTGAGGATAGTGCTGGAGACTCTCAGGAAGGAGAAGCTTTATGGAAAGCTTTCGAAGTGCGAGTTCTTCCTTGACAAGGTTGAATTCCTTGGTCATGTGGTGACTGGAGAGGGGATCTCTGTAGATCCGAGAAAGATCATGGCAGTTGAGTCATGGAGTGCTCCGATTTCAGTAGCTGAGGTCAGGAGTTTCCTGGGACTGGCAGGCTACTACAGGAGATTTGTTCAGGATTTTTCCCGAATTAGAGAGCCGTTGTCCAGGTTGACTCGGAAGGACATAGAGTTTGTTTGGTCAGAGGAGTGCCAGATCGCCTTTGATGAGAAGATCGCCTTTGATGAGCAGATCACCTTTGATGAGCTGAAGAAGAGGTTGACGACAGCTCCAGTGTTGACGTTGCCATCAGGTTCTGGAGGATTCACTATCTATAGTGATGCATCGGGGAAGGGACTGGTTTATGTGTTACAGCAGAATGGGAGGGTGATTGCCTATGCTTCTAGGCAATTACGTCCTCATGAGAAGAACTACCCTACCCACGATCTGGAGTTGGCAGCGGTCATCTTTGCTCGAAAGTTGTAGAAATACTATTTATACGGAGAGCGTGTGGAGATCTTCACAGACCACAAGAGCTTGAAGTTTGTGTTTACCCAAAAAGAGATGAACATGAGGCAGAGGAGATGGTTGGAGTTGATGAAAGACTTTGACATATTATTGCAGTACCATCCAAGAAAGGCGAACGTAGTTGCGGATGCGTTGAGCAGGTATCCGATAGCTATGTGCCAGACTACAGATCGTTATCTTCTGGAAGATCTAGAGTGCTTGGTCATTGAGGTGATAGTGCCTGGAGTTGAGATACAGATGTGGGGACTGCAGATTCAGTCAGAGTTGGTAGACCGGATCAGGGCTACACAGTTTGAGGATGAGTCCCTGAGGAGCATCAGGGTGCAGGTTCAGATTGAATTATTAGATGACTTCACCATTGCTGATGATGGTTCATTGCGGCACGGTACCAGGTTGTGTGTACCGAGTGGGTTGTTGCGTGAGAAGGTTCTTCAGGAGGCGTATTGATCCCAGTACTCTATGCATCTAGGTGCCAACAAGATGTATAGAGATCTGAGACAGCATGTATGGTGGTACGGGATGAAGCGGGAGGTAGCACGCTTCGTATCCCTATGCTTAGTGTGCCAGCAGGTGAAGGTGGAGAGGCGGAGGCCAGGAGGTTTGCTCCAGCCGTTACCCATTCCGGAGTGGAAATGGGAGCATGTGACCATGGATTTTGTTTCTGGAATTCCCCGTTCTCCAGGCGGAAAGGATACGATTTGGGTCATCGTGGACAGGTTGACCAAATCGGCCCACTTTCTACCCTTCAAAGTGGGTACGTCTACAGAGAGACTAGCAGAGATGTATGTACGCCAGATAGTCAGACTGTATGGAGTTCCTGTGAACATAGTATCAGACCGGGATAGTCGTTTTACTTCACATTTCTGGAGGAGTCTGCAGGCTAGCTTGGGCACCCAACTCAAGTTTAGTAGTGCATATCACCCACAGACAGATGGTCAGTCAGAGAGGGCCATCCAGACACTTGAGGACATGATTCGTACTTGTGTTTTGGACTTCAGAGGCTCTTGGGAGGATCACTTGCACTTGGTAGAGTTTGCTTACAACAACAGCTACCAAGCCAGTATCGAGATGTCACCTTTCGAGGCGTTGTATTGACGGAGGTGTCGCACTCTGTTATCATGGGATGATGTAGGCGAGAGAGCTTTGCTTGGCCCGGAGATGGTGGTTGATGCAGCGGAGAAGGTCAAGCTCATTAGAGATAGACTTCGGGTGGCACAGGACAGGCAGCGGCATTGGGCCGATAGCCACCGGAGACCTTTGGAGTTCGAGGTATAGCTTAGAATCTAGATTTTGTTCTTGTGTTTGCTTGTGATTGCTTATTTTAGACTAAGTGCAGAGACATTGTTTGTGCTAGGTTGGAGATCGGGTGTTCCTGAGGATTTCTCCGACGCGGGGCACTATTCGCTTTGGTGGAGGCGGGAAGCTTAGCCCATGTTTCGTCGGACCCTTCAGCATCCTTGAGAGGGTCGGCATCGTGGCGTATAGGCTTGAGTTGCCGCCTACGCTAGAGGGAGTTCATGATGTGTTCCATGTGTCACAGTTAAGACGGTACGTGGCGGATCCCAGTCACGTATTGGATCACTCAGAGATCGTGGTGGGCCCTACTCTTAGCTATCCAGAGCAGCCAGTGGAGATTCTGGAATGGCGGGAGAAGGTGTTGAGGAACCAGACTATTCCCTTGGTTCTCGTCGCGTGGAGGCATCACTCTCCGGGTGAGTCGACCTGGGAGAGGGAGGATGAAATGCGCGAGCGATACCCCCATCTTTTCGAGCCCTGAGGTATGGTTCTTTTCTTTGCATTCATGTCCTAGTTTCGTTATTTAATTTCGAGGACGAAATTATTTTAAGGAGGGTAGGCTTGTCACTACCCGATTCTAGAAAATAGGGTTATTTTTTATTTTTATTTGGTAAATTATGTATTGTATATAATTAATTATAATTATATTTAATTAGTGATTGTATTATTTTTTATTTGATTATTTTAGGGTTTTGGCTAGCCTGGACCCATGTCAAACCCTAGTGGTCCCATGTCCGACTCAACCCACACCCTTGTGAGACCTATTTTTGGGTTTAGAATATTTATTATATTTTTAGTGGGTTAGTTGGAGAGATTGGGAGTTAGTTTAAGTGCTTTTGGAACCCGAAACCCAAACCCAAGTGAGGGAAGGGCATTTTGGTCATTTGGATATTAGAGAAACCCCTTTATTATGTGTGGCCGGTTCCCACAGCCCCATTCCCGAGCAACCATAGCAGCCCCCCCTATTTTTCTACTTCTTCTTCACTTCTTCTCCACTCCTTCTTTCTTCTTCTTTCCTTCTTCCAAGTAAGTTTTCTCCATTTTCTTTCCTTCCTCCTTCTATTTCTTACTTTTGTGTGAACCCTAACCTTATGATTTTTTCTAACCTAAGTGTGTAGAGCCTAGACTTAGTGTGGAGGCTAGATTTGGAGGCTTGGATCTTGAGGAAGGTGATTTCAAGTGGATTGGAGACTTTGGCCTTGGGATTCCAACTTCCAAGAGGTAAACCCTAACTTTTCCCTTACTAATTACTCTTATGTAGTGTAATTAGTGGTTTAGAATCTTCCTAGACCCTAAGGCTACCCGTGGGAGGAAGTTGGAACAAGTTTGGTTGTGTTTAGAGACTTTGACACTAGGTTTTGTGTCAATTTGGGGTAGAATTCAAAATTAGCCCAATTTTGGGTGATGCCCTAGGTTAGACGGATCTAGATAGACGTTGTCGGGTGTCTAGAGGGTTAGTGCGTATATCCGTTCGGACACGTAAAGTCGTGTCGCGGAGAAACGGGCGTTTCGGGCGTTTTCGGGGTTTTCGTCGTCGTCGGTTCTAAGTGCGTACGTGTTTTCGCCACGGGCCTAGAATCGATGGGGTAGTATTTTTCTAGGACCTAGACATCGTTTAGAACCCGTGGATAAATTTTGGGCCGATTCCGAGTTGGTTTGGTGTACGTTTCAGGAGGTTTTTCGAACCGCACACCGCGTGTTCGTCGAAATGACCGAACGACCATTTCGACTTGGTTTCGTAGTTTTGGACTTATGTGCGCGTTGGCTTAGCTTCGGAGAGTGTGTGCTAGAATTCTCGGATTATATTTTATATACATATGTGTGTTTGTGCGTGTAGGGGTCGTTGGGCGAGCGTTGGAGAGTGTTGTGTGCGTTGTTGTGTGTTGTGTTGTGTTTTGTGTGTGTGTATATATATATATATATATATATATATATATATATATATATATATATGTATGTATATATATATATATATATATATATGTGTGTGTGTGTGTGTGTGTCTCTCTATATATATATATATATATTTATAGATGTGTTGTATATATATATGTGTGTGTGTATATACATATATTTGTGTTTGTGTATGTGTATTAGAGTGAGTGTTGTGTGTGTGTATATATATATATATATATATATATATATATATATATATATATATATATATATATATATATATATATATATATATGTGTGTGTGTGTGTGTGTGTGTGTGTGTGTATGTATGAGTGTGTGTGTGTATATGTATATATATATATATATATATATATATATATATATATATATATATGTATGAGTGTGTGTGTGTGTGTATATGTATATATATATATATATATATATATATATATATATATACATATATCAGTGTGTGTGTGCATATATATATGAATAGGTGTGTTTATATATATATAGATATGTGCGTATATATTTATAAGTGTGTGTGTGCTTGCGTGTTTGTGTGTGTGTGTGTGTACTTATCTACATAAGTATATATGTTAGTGTGTGTGTTTATATATATAGTTGTATATATATGTATGTATATAGGTGTGTGTCTGTGTGTGTGATTGTGTGTGTGTGGTCGTGTGTGTGAGGGTGCAGCGGGGTGGACAGCGAGCAGCCGCAAGCAAGCAGTGCGCGCTACAGCGCACTGCACAGCAGCAGTGCACAGCGTGCACAATAGCAGCAGCATCTCCAGCAGTAGCAGCCGCAGCGTACGCAGTATACGCAGTAGCAGCTAGCGGCATCGCAGCTATAGCAGCGAGGCAGGTAGCGAGGGAGAGTGAGGAATAGATTAGAAAGGTAGATAGATAATAGATTAGATAGATAGATAGATAGATAGATAGATAGATAGATACTAGATAGATAAATAGATTAGATAGATAGTTAAATAGATAGATACTAGATAGATAAATAGATTAGATAGAAAGATAGATAGGTAGATGGATAGATAGATATATCTATATATATATATATATATATATATATATATATATATATATAGTTTAGATATAACTAGATTTAGATGTAGATATGAGAGTGGGTAAGGTATATGTGTGTTTGTGGTTATGTATATATGTATGCATATAGATATATAGGTTTATGTATATATATGTTAGATATATATTCTAGCCTAGACTATTAACTAGGGGTATATCTATATTCTTAAATAGTTAACTAGATAATTAGTTAGAGGGGTATTGGAGAGTATCTCAATACCTTGAGATACCAAGGTATCTCAATACCTTGAGATATCCAAGGTATTGAGTTTCGAGCGGGGTTTTTGAGCGATTGCCTAGGAATAGTATTGGAGTAATTTTTATATGTATTTGTATATATATTTACGCATGCTAGCATAGGTTTTAGCTGGTTTAGGCGGGGTGTGTGGCCTAGGTCGAGGTATCGGATACCGAGGGTATTCCGGTATCTCGAGGAGGCGAGTTTGAGAGTTTACTAGCTTAATGAGCTAGTTTTGACCTAGAATTTCAGGGGCACCCTAGTTTGACCTAGCTTTAACCATAATTGTCCCCGTTGACCGTAAAAGTCAATGTTTGACCTAGTTTTGACCTAGAGTTGACTTTTTGGACCCTGGTTGACTTTTTGACCCAAATTTTATCGGTTTGACCCGTTCGACCTAGAATAGCCCTAGAAGCCTATTTTTAATTATTTTATATTAGTTTAACTCATTGGAACCCTGTTTAATTCTGGTTTTTGCTATAGGTTCTTGCGACACCGGTCCGGATCTCGATCCTCATCAGTTGCTCAGGACATTAGACGAGTACCTACCTCTGATAGTTTCCATTTCATGATAGCATTTATATCACCTGTTCTAGAACTGTAATACTTGATTCTGACACATTGTTACACGAGCTGGTACTAGTGGATCCCGTCATGATATACTATCCCCCTTACCGTGTTCAGCGGGTACTCTATCACGTGTATTTCATCATATGCTTCGGGTATTGATTCTCATGTGCTTCTTGTGCTCTCGCCTTCATGTGTGTGAGCTATTATCATGTACGTAGCGTATTGTGGTTGGATCCAAGAGTATTAGTGAGGGAGGGGAGTAGGAGTTGGTTATGTGATCAAAGCCAAACAGTATTCATGTGTATGTCGGTTATACAACTCACGCATAACGGAGTTATCGTAGTATTTTTCATGTGCAACCTAAGCCGATCACATAACGAACTTGTGCTCAAGGCACTTAGCTAGTATTCATGTTTTCTCATATGCAGTTACTTCTCCACTACTTGTATTGTTCTCCAGTTTACATTGTAGCTACTTATTCTGCTTCATCATATATTTATTTCCTGTGCATCTTGTATACTTTTCTATTGCTCGTCGTATACACCTTACCATGTATTTGGAGTTGCTTTCAGAGTTATGTACTTCGCTCCAGTCCTGACTGGACATATTTTTTCCAGAGGATCCTGAGGATTTTTGCCCGACTTTCTACGGGCCGGGTGTCGAGGAGTGTTGTGACCCCGAGACTGAGGAGGAGCCCGGCGAGGAGACGCCTTTAGCGCCCTAGTTAGCTAGGTAGGTTTTCCTGGGTTGTTCCCAGTTGATTATTTTGGATGATTATACTTATTCTTTTGCTGTTGTGAGATGTTGTAGATATTATAGACTTGGACTGTATATTTGGATATTGTCTTGCTCTCTTTGGTTCTGTTTCCTAATTGATATCATATCGTGCTTTTACTCTTCCCCTAGTTATTGTGATTGAGTGTTTATATATATATTGCGTGGTTGTGCTCTCCTTTTGGAGAGGATATTGACAGGTTTTTGTGAGATATATAGATTATTGACCTAGAACGGACCTTACAGCGTTCTACCGTCGATTCTGCGGCGTAGGCTGGACGTACCCACGACTCATGCCCGATTTTTCGGGTGCGGGTCGTGACACTCTCGGAGAATCAGGGGCCTACAAAGCTTGTCGTCTTTTGAACGCCAGAGACAGCCAGTAATATAGGGGTCATCATCGCCACTTATCTTCGGCGGAGCGTACGGGTTACAAAAAGGAAAGTGCAAAGGAGCCCAAATGCCTTACTTGTTGTTCTTCCCACCCCATGTTCTAAGCATGTCATATCCATGACACGATAATACCTCTAATAACTGCCAAGTCTTTTAGCATGCAAATCCCTAACAGCAGTTATCCCTAACGCACGTCCCATACGTACAGGAGGCCAGCCTGTCACGCAAGTCCGTGTCCTACATGAGACTCACACTAGTGTAACAGCTGTGTCACGACCAATGAAACCTAAGAATGCCTCATGATAATGGGGTAGTCTCATAAACTAGGTCAACATGCATATACATAATAAAAATAGAATAAGACGACACTGTCGATGCACCCAAGTTTCCTTGGACGCGCAGTTTATATTGCAGTTAAAATATATGAACTAAATGACAGAAATAAAATGCATGCATCATATGAAATATTAATTACAGTACAATGGCAAGATATACTTGCCTGGCAAGAAAGCTGCGTAGTACCAATAACCTGCTTCTGAAGTCTCGCAGAATAATCTGATAGTCCCATATACATATAATATAATACAATACAATATCAGCCATTACACTAGCACATACACAACCATAATTACACTGGGCTCAGAGGGTACGCTAGGGGTGATACTGGTCATCTAGCAGGGTCAAATATGCGTCTAATTATGCGGGTGTCCTATATTAAATGTTGTATCAAAATCAGACAGTCAACTAATAGCTGTCTAAGCCAGTACGTTAATGTACACAAGGCAGTCAACTCGCAAGTTCTTAGGGCCACTTGGTCAAACGTAAATATGGGATATCCATAATTATCCTAGGGTCGTACAGCAAATAAACACATATATAGTCATAATTAGCATTAGCATTTAATTACTTATATAATACATCCATATGGTGGAAGAAGGGAGGTGAAGACTCGGTGGGGGCCGTAGGTTGAAGTCCGGTGAGTGGCGGTGATGATGATCACCGGAGGGAGGAGTCAGGGACTGTGGTGGAGTTAATGGTGGTTAGAGGCCTGTGATCGACTCTGGCGGAGGAGATGAAATCGACGGAGGGATGGATGGAGATGGTCGGGTTGTGCTCCGATGAGGCTGCGGGCTGCTGGAGGATAACGGAGAAGGAGGTGGACGGAGGTCAGGGAAGATGGAGGTGGTGATGGTGGTTCAGCAGAGTCGTGCTATCATGGTGGAGGTCCTGCGAGGTCGTCATGGGGAAGAGGGTGGCGGACAGCGGTGAGCAGCGGGGTGGCTGTGAATTCGATGCTCGTGACTCGACGGAGGAAGGAGAGAACGGCGGGGCTGCTCGGTCGAGTCAGGCGATCATCGACGGAAGAGAGATGACCGCGGGCTATCGTCGGCTCGGTGCAGGCGAGCGGGGTTGTGGTCTCGAAAGTTGGCAGGCGGGTGTAGTCGTCGACGGAGTGGTACTCAGGTGGCTGCGGCTGGAGTGACCGGACTCGGCTGCTCCGGTGAGGGCTCCGGTCGAGTTGGCCGGGGAAGGGGGATGCACAGGAGATGGGGTCAGCTGGATGTTGGTTTTAGGTTTTGTTGAATGAATAAAGAAAAGGAAAAATTGTATAAATAGGTAGAAAAAGTAGGGTTTGATGTTGACCTAGGGGATTGGGCTTGGTCAACATCCTTGGGATGGGCTTGGCTTCACATGGAGATGTTTGGAGGACTAGGATTGCATGGTTTGAAATTCATGGCTAGGATTAGATGAGGGGGTGATGTTAAGTGCTACACACTCCAAAAATCATAGGAAAAATTTACATAAAGGCAAAATGGGTTTCTTCATGTGTTGTGTCCAATGGTGTGGACACCTCAATGCACTTTTGCATAAAAATGCCCAACAATTAAAAAATTGCACAAAGATGGAAATTGGATTAAATTAATTAAAATTAATTCAAATGGTGTTCTAAAATTAATTAGAAGTACATGGGACTAAAATTAGGTGAGACACAAGTGTCATGGACATAGAGGGCTCAAAATAGAATATTGTCATAAATTGGGTTGCACAAAATGGGTCAAGATTGTGTCTCCAATTTTGATTGGAATGCACAAGGATACAAAATTGAATTTATTTAGAATTAAATATAAACGTTTGCGACGAATATTGTGCGACTAAAATTTAGCACAAGAGAGCATAGTTATAAGTTTGACAAAGTTCAAAAGAGATGACTGGCATGTCTAGGACAAGGGTATAAAATTTGTAGGAAGGCAATGGCTAGTGTAGTGCTCCAATTATTGAAGCAACGGTAAGCTGCACTAAGGGATATAAATATTATAAAATTATCTAAAATATAATGTTCTATTTTTAATTGGATTCAAACTATCCCTAAGCTCACTATCTAAGCCCAGTAGGCCTAATTTTTGGTCGAGGGAGTTTACACAGTGCTAACACTCATTGAATACTCCAACATTCGTTCTTCAACCTGAGTATGCCAACATGGTTGTCTTCTTCAGAGTATGCTAGCATGGCTATCCTCTTCCAAGTACGTCGATATGGATGTCTTCTTCAGAGTACGCCAGCATGGCTATCCTCTTCCAAGTATGCCACCATGACTACTACTCTCCAATGATACGCATATGCCAATAACTAGCAGTAAATGGTTATGATAAGATATTTCTCATGCCATGTTTCTTGGGAACAGGGTACAAATAACTGCCTCCATGACCTGAGCCTTCCTCGAATAGGAAGCCGCGTGTCAAATTAGTAGTATTTGTGCACCCACTATCCAGAACGTAGGCTGCATGTCATCAAAATATATACGTACCACAATAAATACGGTGTACATTGCTCGTGTGTATATGTCCATACAGATAACCGTCTTCCAGCAAATAATATTATAAATATAGGATCAGTACATCCTTCAAATACACACAGAGGGACAAACGGATAGGAGAAAAAGAACATAAGCTCTTGGTGCAAGTTTGATCAAAGCTCTCTTGTTGGTAGATTCTTCAAATCGTCTAAGTGTTTCAAAAGAATCACTTTTTGGTGTCTAGTAGTCAAAGAAGTAAAATTGATCGCAGATTAAATCTCCACAACTATACTTTCCCATAATCATTGTACTTAGATTCTTGTATAGGATCTCTTGTAATTTTCTCAGTTTGTAATATAATATTTTGTATAAACTTTTGTTCATGGCAAACAAAATTGCGAATCTGTTGGAGAAGACCTTCTCTTACGACAAAAAGGTGATAGCTCAACAAGATACCGCGTTGGTCAGCTCAACGCAGAAAACTCTAGTCGTAAAGTTTGACTAACAAGCTTATGAAAAGATGCTTAATGTTGGGGGTAGAATAAGCCCCTAGTCCGTGCCAAAGATGAGAAAGACCTGCAAGATGTGGATACCCAAGTGTCATACCTCTACTCCTAAAGTTGCTACTAATAAGAAGAAAGGTGTGATGACTTATGTCAATGAGCACTCTCTCGTCAACTCTATTATTCCTTCCCCAGTCTCTAACTTGGTAGACACTCCTCTTAGCAACGTCGACATACTGACTGAGGGAACCAGACAACGAACCCCTCATAACAACAGGCGAGAGCTGAACCGCTCTTCCTTTAGCAGTGGAATACATTGCGATGCTAAGGGGTGGTGGTGGTTCAGTATCACAAGCGAAGCAAAGACACTGTAGTCACCAACTCACGGCCCAGTAAAAATGTGCGTGACAGCGCTAAATTGTCATGTACTGGCTACTCTGAGTGTATAAGTCTCGGCTTCCATCGACGTATAGAACAAAAGTTAGTGAAGACTCCTCCTGCGCATATGCAAATTATACGCAGTACAAAAGGAAAGTTATGTGTTTTCCACTCTCAAGCTACACAAAATACGCACAAAATTCCATATTTGCGCTCCAAGTTGTCTGCACATAAACAAGATACTTCTTTTTCCACTACAATACTCCAGCGTACGCCACAAAATGCTGCCCAACTCAGTGTTGCACTTTATACACAGGGTACGAAGAACTTAAGACCTAAGTCAACTGTGACTAATGTAAAAAAGGCAGTCTGCCTTCTTCTTCTTCTCCTCTTCATCCTTCTGATTTATGCCAAGTTATTGTACAAAAGTGTAAAGAAAGATAGTCTTTTGTGCCTGCAATGGTGCTCCCTAATGAGCATCATTCTAGTTGTCATAAGATTGTAATAAATTATTGTTGTGCATCAGCAAGACGGTCTGTGTTTAACCGGTTGACTTACACTATGCCCATTAGACAATAGGCATAAAAGCAAGTTGAAAGTCAAGAAGACGAAGATGAACTTATTTTTGCCCCAGTACACATGGCCTCATGCCTTTTCCATAATAAGAGACGTTCAAGATGGCATACCTCGAGGACGCCCAGTCAGAGGAGGTTCACCAGCTTGTCGAATCCTTTGAAGGGGTATACCAGAATACCTTTGCTCAGAGACGAGAATTGTCCCTCTCCAGGAATCCTCACTCCTCATAATCTGATATTGGGGGTAGCAATCTACCTGAGTCAGAGACAGACAATATAGACTCCAACTAACAATGCAATCTACTAACCCTTATGTCGTACACAAAAATGTTAGTATATATGCCATTGGCGATGAACAAGATGCTTCTCCGTCCAAAAAGTTCGAGCAACGTCTCAACTCATTGGAGGTTACGCTAAAAGAGATGCACTCTATGATGCAGATGCAGAATATGCATCAGATGATGATGGTCCAACACTCTGCCACAACAATACATGTTCAAGCGTCTATGTCCATTCCTGCACAACCCACTCTAGGAATGTCACCTCATCAGGGAGATGCAAATTCAGATACAATTCCTAATTAAGACTCAGCGACACAAACTCTTAACCCCCTCAACGCTGGGGGTGGGCCCCCACCAGTAGTTGTACAAGTGCAACCGATGTCACTTCAATTGGTTGTACCTTCGTAAATTAAAGATCCATACGAAGCTATTCAGGAGTTACGTGCCCAGTTTAACGCTTTGAAGAGCAAAGACCAACTTCAGAAGATGGAAGTAAAATAGCTTTATCCACCTCACTGGAATAATGTTCTCTTCCCTCCCAAATACAAGCCTTAATCAACATTCTTATTTGAAATAAAGACATCTTCGCGTGAATATCTCAACTATTTCAATATGATGACAGTTCACCTAAAAAAGGAAGACGCTCTCCTCACCAGGTTATTTATCGGATGTTTAGCCGGAGTAGCCTATGACCGATACTGCAGTTTGCCTAATAACTGTATATCAGCCTTTGAGGACTTCAAATGCCTCTTTCTTATCCGATTCTACGATGCAAGTATGGACATGACTATGTCTTCACTCATTGATATCAAACAGAAGGATAAGGAAACTGCTCGAGAATTCATAGAGCGCTACAGCCAAGCGACTCTAAAAATTTTCCCTGGTATTCCTGAATCCGCATTCATAGATACCTGCAAGAAGAATATGATACTCACAATAAGGCTCTGGACTGGTCTCTTCCAGTTTTGAGATTGGATGGCATTCATCATAGGTGTTGAAGCTGCTGAAGGTACCGCGAAGGAAGCATCCCTGCTAGGACTGCAAATGCTCAGCGTAAAAGATAAAGGAAAATGCCCCCTTAAAAATGCGAACAATCGCAATAACAGAGAAAAAGAGGCCCTTGCCATAAATGTCTCTAAATGATCTACCTCTCCGCCAGCACAGAAACCTCCAGAGTCTTCGAAGCCCCAAAAAGAATATTTCTATGATGATAGCGACATTATTAGCATCTTTGACTGCTTAGTAAAAAAGCAACAAACTGCAGTTGCCGAATATCAAATAGTCGAATGAAGCTAATAAGACGGACGATCCTAAGTATTGTCTGTTTTATCGTTATGTACATCACCCACAAAAGCGTGGTATTTACTAAAAAGGAAGATTCAGCAATTGATAGACTCCAAAGCAATCACTCTTCACAATGATGAGAGGACTGTCACCGCCAACTTGGTATCACTGTAATTTGGGGATTTCCCAGCTCTAGAAGTCTCAGATGGTGTCATTCCAATACCTAGGGCTATCATGGAAATAGTCAATCTCTTGCAAGGTCAAACAGAAGGATTAGTGCCCCTTACCACATATTATGGTAAAGTCATGTGGATTCATCCTAACTTACTACCAGACTTGGAACAGGAAACAGTATCTTCCAACTCTAAGCTCAAAAAGGAAGGTCAGAAAAATAAGTCGTGCAACATGATTTCTCTCGATCACCACTCGAACGAAGCTTCATCTGCAACAACTGAGACATCATCCTCCAACAGTACAGTTGATGATGAGAGACCACAGTTCCATTCGATATAGTCAGCAGTCTGTCCATCTTATGCGAAAGATGGGATATAATTTTCAAAATGGCGAAGGTCTGAACTTCGATAAAGGGTTGTGTATCCATTTACCGCCCCAAGGGCATTCTGGAAAATCCCTTGGCGGGTTGGGATATGAGGATGCTACCCTGAAAACTCGTCCAAAGAAGAGACATACAAAGAGGAAGGTCGGGTCCTGTCACATGGTCCTTCTCTCTTCAATGCCTGAAGAAGAAGCCATGACCGACACAAGGTCTAGAAAAGAATACCTCAAGAATTATGAGTCTACTCTGAAAGATATTCATGTTGATCCTTCCACCTCTTCGACTCATATTGCTTCAGTCAATGCTGAACCCGGTCCTTCAAAATCGACTGTTACAAAGAAAAGGAAAAAGAAAGAGGTGCGCTTCGACTAAACTATGAAGAAGAATCTACCTTAGGGACTTGATAAGCCATACAACTTTGATATATTGGCATAGCTAGCCAATACACCGACTCGACTTTCCATATTTGAGTTGCTCCGTTTATCGAAGGAAACCCGTGATGCTTTGAGCGAAGCATTGGTCCATGTGGATTCATGCTTAACTCAGCTCAAGACTCCTGATCAAGAACCAATAGCATGTCCTTAGTTACACAACATGACGAAAAAGATCCCAAATATCACCTTCACGCAGGATGACATGCTACTCAAAGACAACAAACATGACAAGCCTATGTACTACACCGGCTACGTTGGTTCCATCAAAATAAGTCAGTTTCACATCGATCCAGGATCTTCGCTTAGCATCATTCCTAAGTGCTTGCTGTGAGCTATGAGGATACCGACATATAACCTGTCATCTACCGCCACTACTATCCTAGGATTCAATGCTAGTAGAAGTCGATCGCTAGGGAAGATACGCCTAAAGATTTAGATAGACAATCTCAGGACTGAAGTCACATGTTATGTGATTGACTCAGATGTATCCAATAATGTCTTGCTGGTACAAACATGGATACATGAGCACAAGATTTTACCTTCCATCCTGTACCAGTATTTCAAGTATGTGGACAGTCAGGGAAAAGTCAAGACAGAGGTCGCTGACCTTAACCCATTCAAAGGCGTCGAAGCTTATTATTCTGGCTTCGTACTCTTTACATCAGAGTACATAGGAGAACAAGCTAATTAAGATGATCACAAAGTTGAGAATATCCCGAAGGAGGAACCTCTCATGATCCAAGTCAAAGGACGTACTACTCATCCAAACCCTTTGGACCCTTTTGTCATCAACCTCCGCAAGCCGACGCGTGAGGAGAAAGTGGAGGAGCCATTAGTGATAAACCTCACTAAGAAAATACCTCCACTTGTCATCGACCTTCGTCGTAACAAGCAACCAATGCTAGAAAACCAACCCCTGGCCATCAATCTAACTAAGCATCCAGTCAAGGCTAAAGCTTCTGTTGATTATGTAGAGGAGTAAAAAATCTTTTATTTTATAAATAAAGGGTATTCTCCTTCGCACTATACCGATATGGATCCCCTAGCGGAAGAGTTCTTAAGGGCCCTATATGCCTATGAACCTCTATCCATACTAGTAGCTTCACCATTTCAAAAGGTTGCATCATACAATTCCTATGAAGACGCCAGCTTCATAGTCCCAGCAACACGAAATGATCAACGACAAATACTTTTTGGCAAGGGTAGGAAAAAAAGATCATATATGGCGAAAATTTTGATGATGATGGTGGAAAATTACAAATTTATCGTTACAGCCGGTCGGCTAAGGATATTATTCAGAAGATGGGCTACAACTTGAAGTCTGGCGAAGGACTTAATTACGAAAAAGGTAGACGTACCCCTATACGTCACCTCTCTCTAAAAGGAAAGTCTGAAACCTATTACCATAAAATTGGTCATTATTTAGGGTACCTCACACCTCCGATAACTCCTGAAGCCTCAGAATCAGAGAAGAAAATATGTTCCCATTCATCTGACTCATTATTCTGGGATTCATATGGGAGCATTAGTGAAGCATTCAAGCATGCTTTTTTTGTTAATATGGTGTCATCCGACCTAGATGATGAAGATGATTCAATTTTATAACCCTTCAAAAATGATTTGTGGGCACAACGGATGGAGTCACAATGGGAGCTTCGGTTCGAGCAATGTGAACCACCTACAGAAGATAAAATTATTCAAATCGATGTAGCATAAGAGTCTTCCTTGAAACCAATCTTAATCAGCAAAAACATTTCAGAGGAAGATAAACGAACCCTGGTTCAGCTAATAAAAGAATACATTGATGTCTTCGCCTGGAGTTATGAGGATATGCCTGGTCTGAATCCTCGAATAGCTATATATAAGCTCAACATTCTTCTGAACGCTAAACCAGTCAAACAACAACAATGACGATTCTGCCCAGATATGATTGACGTAATTGAAGACAAAGTCAGAAAGCTGATAGCATGCGGCTTTATTCGAGAAGAATAACATCCTGATTGGGTAGCTAATGTGGTCCAAATCATGATAAAAAATGGGCAAGTCCGTGTCTGCACAGATTATAGCAATCTAAATTCAGCCTGCCCAAAAAATGAGTTCCCTCTCCCTATCATGGATGTCATGATCGACAATACAAGCAACTTCGAGTGTATGTCGTTCATGGATGGATTTCGGAATATAATAAAATTAAGATGTCTCGACGATAAAAAGTACACGTCTTTCCGTACTCTACTAGGAGTGTATTGCTATACAGGCATGCCCTTTGGTTTGAAGAATGCGGGAGCAACGTATCAATGAGTCATGAGCATATTCTTTTATGAATACCTGCAGAAGACAGTGGAATCCTATGTTGATGACATTGTCGTCAAGAGTCATATCATTGATGACCAAATTTAAGACCTGGAGACGGTGTTTAAGTTAATGCGTCAACATCAACTAAAGATGAATCCAACCAAATCCTTTCTGGGAGTCTCCAGTAACAAGTCCCTCAGATTTGTTATAAATTTCAAAGGTATTTATATTGACCTAGATAAGGTTAAATCCATTCTTGAAATGCGTCATCCGCATAATCTCAAAGAACTTTGTGGACTGCAAGGTCGTCTAGCATACATTAGGAGGTTCATCTCAAATCTCTCAGGACAATGTCAACGCTTCACCCAGTTAATAAAGAAAGGCATCTCATTTGTCTGGAATGAAGCGTGTCAACAAACATTCAATGACATTAAACGATATCTCACCAACCCGCCAGTTCTAGTGGCTCCAATCATAGGAAGACCTTTTTTGTTGTATGTTCGAGAAATAGATCATTCCCTAGGAGTTCTTCTCGCACAGAAGAGTGTCGAAGGTCACGAACAGGCGATCTACTACCTCGGTCGTATGATGATCGGTGTTAAGCACAGATATAATCATGTGGAAAAAGAATGCCTTACTTTAATGTTTGTCATTCAGAAAATACGCAATTATGTGATGGGTCAAACCATCCATGTCATATCCAGGTTGAATTCCCTCCAAAAAGCAGTAAAAGGTCATGCCTTGGTCGATTTCTTAGCAGCTCACCCAGTACCATAAACTTCAAAGCTATATGACGACATCCCAGATGAAGTATTGGAGTCTAATATGGTGATAGGAGATGATACTTGACAAATATTCTTTGACGGGGCATCAAGAAGTGGGCCCAAAGGCAACATCGTAGCTGGAGTCGCTATAGTCTTCGTATCTCCCGACAAACTATTGATACGTCGTACATATTCTCTCAGAGAACCTTGCTCTAATAATGTAGCTGAATACAATGCTCTAATCATTGGCCTCCAGTTAGCCAAGTAACTGGATATAGAGTATCTTGAGGCTTATGGAGACTCCAAACTGATAGTTAACCAAATTAGAAGAGAATACGAGGTTCGTCATGAGAACCTTATTCCTTATCATCAAGCTGCAATCGAACTTGCTTTTACTTTCAAGGGGTTCTCTATTGAACATGTGCCTCGGCTACAGAACATGGAAGGAAATGCCCTTATCGGATTAGCAGCCTCCTTGGCCATTCATTTAAAGAAACAACATTCGATTAGAGTAAGCGGTCGAGAACTGTTATGTGCTAAAAACAACCTATACATCGAAAGCAGCTTCAAAGTGAAATCTACTTTTGATTTTGAAGACTGAAGATTTCCTTTCATAGATTATGCGGCTTATGGAATTCTTCCAGACGACCCGAAAGAGGCTACTTCGATTAAGAGACGCTCGCTCTAGTTCTACTATGATGCAGCATCCAGGACATTGTATCGTCGCTCATCTAATGGACACCTATTACGATATTTTTCAGATCTTGAAGCAATACAGGTACTCCGTGAGGCTCATAATGGCATTTGTGGAGTGCATCAACCAGGCCCATTACTTCAAGATAGGCTCAAAATGATGGGGTACTACTGGCCTACCATGGTAGTCGACGTTATAGATTATGCTCATAAATGCAAAGCATGTCAAATCTATGTTGATTTTATCCACCAACTGTCAGAGTTATTACATCTGAAGACCGTATCCTGGCCTTTTGAAGCATAGGGAATGGATATCATTGGTCCCATTAGTCCATCTTTATCCAGAGGTCATCGGTTTATCTTAGCAATAACCGATTACTTCTCTAAATAGGCAAAAGCTATACCGTTTATCGAAGTAAAAATGTCCAACGTAATCAGTTTTGCCAAGCAACATGTCATTTATCGCTTTGTATTCCCCGAAGGATAATACATGATAATAGACCATAATTTGCTAGTCAGACTTTCTATCAGTTCTGCGACAAGAATCGGATTCAGAGTGTGACTGCCTACAATCTCGTAGCCAACAGTTTAGCTAAAGCCTTTAACAAAACAATAATCAAGCTCCTCAAGAAGTTTGTGTCATCCAACAAATATGTATGAGAAGCTTGGTGAATGATTATGGGCTTATCATACAACATTCCGAACTACAACTGGTTGTACTCTATTTTCTCTGGTTTACGGATGTGAGGCAGTTCTCCCTCTCGAGATCCAGATCCCTTCTCTCATAATAACTATTGCTAATGAGTTAACAGTAGAGAACAACGATCGACTGCGACTTCAAGAATTAGAAGCATTGGATGAGAAGTGCTTACGTGCTCAATAACATATTGAGTTGTATCAAGCACGCATCTCCAGAACTTTTAATCGAAAAGTCAAAGAGAGAATATTCGATGTCGATGAACTCGTCCTTGTGATGAGGAGACCAATGGTCATGACCCACAAAAGTAGAGGTAAATTCCAAGATAAATGGGAAGGTCCTTATGTGGTAGAGATAATATTCTCTAATGGTGCTTATAGGCTAGCTAAACATAACAAAGATTTGATGATGATGATGATACCTATCAACGACAAATTTCTCAAGAAGTATTATGTCTAATCTAGACGTATGCTTTTCTCCTTAGCAAGTCATGTATAAATGTACAATATTTGCATTTAAATCTCCAATAGCATGCATAGTGGAACGACTTTCAAGGCGATCTTCAAAAGAGTCAGCAAAGCCCTTTTTTACTACAAACTATTACCTGTGTTCAAGTATCTTGAATACAACTTAGGTAATGGGTCCTTAAAGTTCTCCAGTGGAACAGTCCACGGATACAACAAAATATTCTCGTTGAGATCATCCAAATGACATCATCCTCAATAAATTACCCCATTTTATAAAGCCCAGTTGCTTTGATAACGTAATATTCCTAATTCCCAGTTGGGTTAGGAATAATCTCACATATTTCTTTCCCAGCTAAAATAAAAGATATAATTCATGTCTTTATTACCCCTGAACCATATTTTATTCATCAGCTTCAGCAAAGCAAAGAAAAAATCATGACCATGATTACCTCTGCATTGTTATCTCGCAAAAAGATAAAATTACCACATTGTTACATCCTTCCATGATCATATCACCTCTGCACTTTTTTTCTTCGCCTCTACATTGTTTTCTTTCATGAAAATAAAATTCTATCACGTTCCTATATATTCCTCTGATAGTAATTCATTTTCAGAACTTGTTACATGTACTTAGTATAAGTACGCCATGGGTATAAGTACGCCATGGGTATCAAGCACACCACAATATCCCCACCATAATGTGCATAAAAGAGATGACAAAAAATTGAAAGCTCTAATCATAGCAACGGGATCACAAAATGCGACAATTATTAAAAAAGAAGAAAGGATAATAGTACAATTTTCAAGGGAAATCAAGATCCTCCCAATCACTATTGTTCACAAAAGTTGCAAGAGCATATAAAATGCAAACATCCGAGTATGTAAATACCCGACGGGTGGCTTCTACTCTGGCATGTTCCTGTTGTATCCCTGAGTCAGCAACAGGAGCATCAGGACCACTGACTTTAGTTTGGATTGGGGTGAATCCATCTGATGAACCACTAAAGAGATCCTGAACGAGTTTTGCTTCACGTAGTCGACCCGAAGATACTTCGTTCTTCTCTTCAACAGGCAGCAGTACAAGAATGGCAGAAGCTTGACTGGAGTTAGCTTTGGTCGTAGGGGAAATAGTTGCCTCATTAGTTTCTTTTGCTCTCTTCTTTGTGACATCTCGGGAAGCCATGAAAAAAGGCAAGATGATAAGAGGTCAAAAATGGAGTGAAAGACTTCAGTATTTATAAGAAAAGAGAACGGTTAGAATTCCCATACACGATGCAGTAAAGGGAGGCAATAGTTCGTTTGCCTAGGTGAACAACCGTACGCAGAATCCAAAGAGTCGCCATCGGGATTTTGTATATTCTCGTATAAACAAAGAGAATGCTCGCATAGTACGCATACTGCTCAGTTATGCACGCAGAGACTAATTCTTCCTGATATTCGAAGTTCATTATTTCCTTCGCTTTGGTTGGGGCAAAGACTAATCATTCAGCATTACGCAAGCAACATAAAAAAATTGAACCGAGATTTTATTGATGTTGAAATCATGATTACATATGATAAAATTCTATTACATCTGAATTTTTATTTTAAGGTCATGATTACATATGATGGAGATCTACCACATCTCCATCCTTCTAAACCTCATTGTGATACCTGCCTGCACTGTAGGACAATGTTAGGGGCACAGTATTAGACATGCTCTTGCTCTATAACAATGGGGGCAGTAACATTGGCAAGAGGATAGCATGTATCAATTATGCAAGCCCAAATCCTCCATCGCCACTAGGCGCCGTCAACAGAGTTTTAATTGGGAATCCACCCCAATCTTACATTCAAAACCACGATCGAGCTGCACCCTAGTAGCAAGCCTCATGACGGAGAAAAATACATCTAACATGTTGTATGGACTAGGACAACTCCGATTGCTCCGAGCAAAGTCCCTCCTCACTTTATGGCGAGTCGCCACATGATGTTGTTGATTATTTCGAACATGAAAAACTATGATACCCTTCCATTTTCTATTACGGAAGAAGTCCTTTGATAGATGATGCCTTCTCTTATGGCTACTCGAACGCCTATAGTGCCTTGTTGCAGTATCCCTCCTCTTCTTTGGTTCAAATCGAAAGATGGTCGTGCTCATTCCTTTTACAACGAAAATGAGAGCGATTGTTCTGCTGGGAAGGCACTATTTATCTTTATATAGGGGAAGTGAAATGTTTCAGTTCCAAAATAAATCCTAAAAATAATGCAGCATGCATGGCCTTGAAAATCGCATCAAATCAAAGATTCGGTCAAAACTAATGCAAAGTTTGCGCTGAAGGTTTGGCCACGTCAGTAGACTTTTGGACTCATGCGTCTCTCTCTCCAATAACCCTTTTTGGAATGTTGCATAGCATGCGGGGTGACACCTTTGTTCAAGTTAAACCTACACTACATGCAGAATAGTACGTGCAATGTGTCTGTGTGCCATAAGACAATGTTTGCTTAAAATAAAAGTGCATTACTAAACGAAGGAGACTACAATATTTTGCCATCCAGGCCCCAACAACAAAAAAAGAACGAGGAGGAGAAAGTACAGGATGCAGCTAGGCAGAATCACAATCACGGATAATCTCCTCAATATCCTTTAAAGTACGCATGCCTGATCGGTGGAACAGACGGCGCCTAGCCTCTCTAGTCTCCAGTACCTCCCTTTCACCCTTGGTCAGAGGAAGAGACTCATAGTTTGGAATCGGCTCTAGCGGCCTAGCAATGTCATACAAGGTCAAACCGTAAGAGGATATTATAGCTTGAGCCAAATCAAGTTCATCCTCCTCTCTTACTCTCTTTTTAGGAGAGGATGAAGAAACAGAAGTTGCTATGGAGAAAACAGGAGCCTGCTCTCTAGGAACGGTGGCCCTCACTCTGGACCCCGTGGAGGGTGGAACACGTCGATGAGGTACAGTCTCCGGCCATGGTTCCTATCCTGGAACTCTTCTTTTGGCCATGATCAATGGTGCAAGTTGGCTAAAGACATACTGAACCAAGGCCTATATATACAATGGTGGGTGTCAGTTCATCTCCCTGAAGCAGCTTTTGCATGATGAATCTCAAAAACCTAAAAAATTTGGATGATGATTCACTAAAAGTCTAACCGTCAAATGTCATACACCTTCTTCATCCAGTGGTGTTAATAGTCCATTGGAATGCTACATTAAATGCGCACACAAAGTCGAAACAAGTCTACATGCTTCTACGTTCAAAGTATTTCGAATTTATTTTTGTGAAAGTTCAAAAACTTTGAAGGGGGTCTTGTAGAAGCATACAAATTACGCCTACGAAACATGTTATATTCAAAGGAAGAGTGGCGTACTCCTCACCAAAAGAAGCAGTGGCGTACCCTACGTATATTACCTCAGTAGCGTACTAAGCCATCATTCATTCCCACCACAGAAGCGTAAAAACATTGGTGTTCTTCTCACCAAAGTATCATGACTGTGTCCTTTCCCCTAACGTGATGAACCTGACAATTGGCAGATCAGCACAGCAGCCGAGAAGGTCAAGGCATTTAATGCAGAGGATTGTCGGCCGCGCAGACTCAGGTTATCGTTTAACGACCAAGTAAAGCTGTTGTTTCATCCCGGTACACAAAAGTGGATACCTTTTCTTAAATACGCCGAGGTTGTCACACCATCTCAGTACGCCAGGGTTGTTACTCCATTTTAATATGCAGAGGATGCTACTTTATCCAAGTACACAAATGAGCTCTCCTCGCCAGAGTACGCCAATATGTCATCCTTGGTGTAGTAAGCTAACATTCCCATGTCAAACGAAGTTGCCACTAACGAGAAGATCGGTCATTTAATCCATAGGATTTTCGGACATGCCGACCCAGGTTGTCGTTTAGCGACCAAAGTTGATATCTCAGCTCGAGTACGCCATCAATTTTACTTTGCTATAGTACACCAATAGTGCTACTTCAAATACAGTAAGTCGTTGATGCTATCTCTTTTGAATACGCCAACATTGGTGCTTTAGCAATAGTACGCTGACAGTGCTAACACTCATTGAATACTCCAACATTGGTTCTTCAACATGAGTACGCCAACATGGCTTTCTTCATAGTATGCTAGCATGGCTATCCTCTTCCAAGTACGCCGACATGGTTGTCTTCTTCAAATTACGCCAGCATGGCTATCCTCTTCCAAGTATGCCAGCATGAATACTACTCTCCAATGATACGCCTATGCCAATAACTAACAGTAAACGGTTATGATGAGATATTTCTCATGCCATGTTTCTCGGGAATAGGGTACAGATAACTGCCTCCATGACCTGAGCCTTCCTCGCATAGGAAGTCACGTGTCAAATCATCAGTAATTTGTGCAACCACTATCCAGAACGTAGGCTGCATGTCTTTAAAATATATACGTGTCGTAGCAAACACGGTGTACATTGCTCGTGCGTATGTATGCATACAGATAACCGTCTTCCAGCTTAGAATATTATAAATACATGATCAGTACATCTTTCAAACACACACATAGGGACGGACAAACAAAAGTGAAGAATATCAGAAGCTCTTGGTGCAAGTTTGATCAAAGCTCTCTTTTTGGTAGATTCTCCAAATTGTCTAAGTGTTTCAAAAGCATCTCTTCTTTGTTTCTAGTAGTCAAAGGAGTAAAGTAATCGACCGCAAATTAGATCTCCACAGTTATACTTTTCCAGAATCATTGTACTTAGATTCTTGTATATGATCTCTTGTACTTTCTCTCTTTTCTCAGTTTGTAATACAAGGTTTCGTACAAACTTTTGTTCATGGCAAACAGCCATTCTCCAACAGTCCATCACTTGACGTGCTCGTGTTCGTATTTTTGGAGCGCTTGTACAAATCTCCCGGAGCTCATGCACATACTCTATGCAGCTCCGTGGCAAGGAGATAGCTTCGCCCGAATGTCTATTATCTTTGAAGTTTTAATATGAGATGTAATGTATGAAACGACTATGTTATTTTGAGTCCATCTTATAAGCCCGCGCGACACCCATTTACTTTTGAGTCAAGAGTTTGTAACAAAGATGTACATTATCAATAAAGAGAACTTTTTATCATTTCATTGTGTGTTCTTTAACTTGTGCACTATGTTGTTGTGTTTATATATATTATTATGCTTAGGCCTTGTGCGGGCGCGCCTTACACTCGCACGACATCACGTCCGGGAGACGATTATCGATTATGCGAAATTGGGATGTGACAAACATGCATTCACTTTCTCTATATGAGGCAGTGGCATCGGACAACGTGGTGCCATATATAATTTATGTCACATATTTCCATACAGTAGCTTTGTTTGATTCAGAAGCTTCCCATTCTTTTATATCTACATAATTTGTGACTTGAATTGAAGTTGAGTTCGAGGCGTTGCCAAAGAGATTAAATATACTCACTAGTAATGGACTTACATGAGTTAGTAGTGTACTTAGCGTGTCTAGTCATAGTGTGCGGGTATCTATTGCATTTATATTGATTGAGTTCCCTTTGGATAACTTTAATATTATTCCCAATATGGACTGGTTGAGAGATAGTCATGCGGTGATCAACTGTCACGAGGGACAACTTTTATTCAGCTTTTCGGGTGTGGACGAGTTCACCTTCGCCCAATCACAAGAGGATTTTTCTAAAGGAAGGGTTAATCTGCAGTTGCAATGGAGGAGAAGATCCCAAGAGTGGTCGAGGAGTTTCTCGACGTCTTTCTAGAGGAGCTTCCAAGCATCATACCACCGGTAAGATAGATGGAGTTTTGTATTGAGTTGGTGCCAACAATAGCACCATTTTCTAGCAGAGTAGACAAGATATCTCAGTCAGAGTTTGACCAGATATATCAGCATATAAAGGAGCTGAAGGCGAGAGAGTTCATTAGACCTAGTAAATCTCCTTAGAGAGCACTGGTGGTATTAGTGGAAAAAATGATGCTTCATCGCATTTGTTCATTGATTACAAAAGCTAAATGCGATAACTATCAAGAACAAGTATCACTTGATAACTATTGGTGACATGTTTGCTCAGTTCAGTAGAAGAACTAGAATTTTTTCCGAGATTGATCTTAGGTCTAGGTATCATTCAGGTGAGGTTCCGGGAGCAAGATATATACATAGGACATCATTCAAATTACGATGTGAACATTGTGAGTCCTTGGTAATGCTGTTTGCCTAACCAATGCTCTGATTGTACTTATGGATTTGATGAACCGTATCTTTATGTCTCATTTGTACCAGTTTGTGATGGTATTCATAGATTACATTCTCATCTATTCCATCAGTGAGGCGTGAGAAACATCTCCGTAAGGTATTGTAGATCTTGAAAGAGCATCAGCTCTATGTGAAATTTGGCAAGTGCGGGTCCTAGTTGGATCGTAACTCATTCTTGGGGTGCCATATTATAGTGAATCCGATGAAGGTTGAAACCGTGGAGAGTTGGATAGTTCCGAGGACAGTAGCAAATGTGTTAAGAAGCATAAAATTTCACAACCAACAGATGCCAAAGCTTCAAAATGTCGAGTTGCTGCTTAGTATATCATTACAATGTGGTGCAAATCAATCCGTGACACTGGAATAAGCCTCTTCCTTTAAAGATTGCAGCACAAAACAGTTAAATCACAATTAAGAAATAGGGTGCTCCAGGAAAGAACAAAGAGTAATTGCACTTTAAGAATCCAAGGCAGTCTATGAAGATGTTGCGTACCACTGCCCATATAGCAGGATTTGTTGGCTTCCTGGAAGAGAAACATAGTCAAAATGTAAGTAGAAAATATCCTGATTGTTGGGTTTGAAATAAACTATTGCATAATGATTCTTCTTTGAATACACCCTTTGGAATGAACTAGCAGAAACAGGATTAGTGTAGCAACAGATAAAGAACCGATGTATATATCCATAATTCTGAAGACCAAAATGTACTCAAGAATCCATAATCCATACTAAGATTGCAGCAAGAAATCAATTCCTGAAAGAGTTCCAACCTGTCGTGTTCTAAAAAAAATGATCATTCCTTGGCTCATCAAATTACCCCCCACACTAAAGAAAGATCAGTTTATGGGTTGGCAGTGAATCCATTTCTATGAGAAGGATGATTTCAGGGTCCGTACAATTTTTTTCACTAGTCATAGTAACTCTGAAATTGTTTAATATTTTCAGGAACGTTTCATAGTTGATAAATTTGGGCTGCTGTTTTGTATCTGTTTACATTATGAACAGATTACATACTGACTAAAAAAAGACAGAATGAACTTCAAGGGAAGTTGCAGTAAAGCAACTTCTACAATGTCTCTCCAAGAGCTTTCTGCTCTCGAACGGAACAGTCATAATCTAATTTGTTTCAGTTTATTAATTTGTTTTCATTGGTGTGGACATATGGTTTTTGATGAACTCGGTCGTTCTAAAAGTCAGTACTTTGATATCCTAGAGACTGCCGGTACTGTAATAAATGTATAGTCCATTTGCTTTATATTTAATGAACTTTGGTTAATTATTACAGTAGTGTACTCCTGGCTTAATGCTATCCTTTTCACAAAAAATTAAACTAAATAACTAAACAATAGCTTTATGGATGTCAAAAATTATGTCCAAGGACATTAACTGTTTAAACTTGTAGAAAAACACTGATAAGATTAATATTCCAAGGAAGATGTGCACTGGATGATTGAAAACATGTATAAGGCACAAAGAAAACATAGGTGAAGCTTTTTATAGATGATGACAACAATAAGTAGGCATTGACTATACAATAGCCAATGAAGCTGTATGGGCGAGTGAAAAGTTCCACACAAATTAGCTACTAGATAGCAAATGAACTTGGGGGAAAAAAGTCAACTTATTAACATAAAGTTGAGGTAACGTGAATTTGTTTAAATTTATATTCACAAAAAATGTGAATCCTATTGTATAAGCAGAATAGAAGATCATACTAACAGCAAGAATGCTATATAGACTAATGTATATGATGGAAAGAAAAGGGTTATAACTGATGATGAAAAATATTCAAGACCTTAATATTAATATTTCTTGTCAAGTGTAAAACAAAGTTTAGGCGTGAAGCTAACAATTTTAGTAGAAATAGTAGATTTGAAGGTCCAAATGTAAAAATAAAATAAAAAAATGGAACCACGTAAAATAAGACATCATTATATTCTCCCATTCCATTGTTTCAGAGACGAGCACTCATTATCATATTGTACCAGACAAACTCATCAAATGTATATAGAGAGCAAAAAGATGTCAAAAACATGTGTACAAATAGTTTTATGCCTGTTTTTAAAAAATTCATATGTAAAACAAAGAATCCTATCCTTAAATTGAAATTCACGTATGTTCAAATAATTATTTTGTTGTACCAACATAAATATATAAACTCAAGAAAATTACATTAAAACTATACATTTTAAAAGCTGACAAAACCATGTATACCACTGTACAAGATCCATTTATCAAAACATCTATATGGTTGCAAAGTTGATCTATATGGTTGCAAAGTTGGCCACCGTCAAAATAATGTGTGCCAAAATAATATAAGTCATCACGGTATTCTCTTCAACAACTTCTCACTGTCAACATGTAACTTTTCAGAAAGTTTCTTTAATCCCAACTCTTTCATCTTCTTTTCCCAACAACTTCAGTATGAATTATTAGCACACAATAAATATGTTGGTCAAAGTAAAGCATAATCCGGTAGGATCTAAAAGTTTAGAATTATATAAATTATACGTTCTGGAAAGCTTTTAATCTTATTATAGTAAAATATAATTTCAATCAAGTCACTAACATACTTCTAGAATTTCATCCAATCCGGTCAAGATTTTGCTATACACCCAAACAGACCTCTTGAAAGTGCACATATAGTTGTCCATGACTAACGATGTGGAAGATACATGACTCTCCTTCAAGATCCCCCCCCCCCCTTCCCTTTTCCTCTTCCTCTCCACCCACCACTTCATCTTCCATGTTGTCTCCTGCATCGTCTTCTAAAGGCCAGCAACCACCATCCCCAACTTCCCTTTCTTGCCCAAAATCCTCCATTTTTGCATATGATAAATATAGTAATCCACAATCCATCAACAGAAGCATCTCCAACAGCAGATCCTCTTGTATGCCTCCCTCAGCATCACCTTCTGCATCCTCAGCATATTCTTTTCAATGTACAACCAACATCCTCATCATATAGGTCTATGACTAATGATCAGTAAATATACTCAAATTTGTGGTCTTGGTGTGGTCAAATCTCCTTCAAGAATCCCCCTCCCGCAACTTCATCTTCATTTTCTCTCACCCTCTTCTGAAGGCCAGTAACCACCACTGCCAACTTTCCTTACTTGACCATAATCCTCCAGTTTCCACAATTCCATCAACATATACTTCTCCAGCTGCAGATGTCTTGTGTGCCTCCCTCATCACCACCTTCTGCATCATCAGCGTATTCTTTTTTTTCAGAACCAACATTCTCAACATATTTGAAATATAGAATATGCCAATTTGCTCAATTATTATCTTACAAAAGCAAATCCAAGAATCCAAGGCACACACCTTGGACACCATCCTTAAGACACTTCTCCTTTGTTAGAGTTATTTTATTTTGTTATTTATCATATGAGGGTATAATAGTAATTGTGGGTGTATTGCATATCAATATAAATAGACATGAGATGCAACCTAGGGTTTAAGGACCTTGTAATCTCCTTTCTCATATTCTTTCTTCTCCTACTTCCTCTTCTCCTCTCTCTCTCTCTAAACTTAACTTGGTATCAAAGCATATATTTGTAAGTACTGTACATCCCATCCCCGACAGGGCCGATCGAACTGTTTTTCGTCTACTTTTCATGATTCGCCGTTCGTCGTTCGTGGTCGTTCGTGGTTCGTTTATGAGATCTAGGGTTTCTACAGATCTCCGTTGGTTATTCGTCGTCGGTTGAGGTTCGTTGTGAGATCTAGGGTTTCACAGATCTCGTCTTTCTGTTGCATCTACAAGTATGGTGGGGACCGAATCTTCTAGCGAGGTTAATAGTGGTGGTGGTAGCGGAGGTGGTTCTCCTTTTACTGTTATTCATAATGATGAATTGAGAAAGTCGATTACAGCGGTGAAACTCAATGGTGCGAACTATCTTGCCTGGTCCAAGTCTATCAAAGTGGTGTTAAGGGCGAAGAAGAAGTTGAAGTTTTTGACCGAAGAATCCTTGCCTGAAACATCCGCTGAGTATGAAGATTGGATGAGTGCAGATGCATACGTTATGTCGTGGTTGTGGCATAGTATGGAACCACATATCGCGGCTAATGTTCAGTGGTGTGAATCAAGCAAACAGATTTGGGCATCTCTGGAAGAATCTTATTCGCAGAAGCGAAACGTTGCCCGTATCTATGAGTTGTACGAGTTATTGTTCAATACAAAGCAAAATGGGAAGCCTGTGAATGAATATCTGGCTTCAAAGAAGGCTTTGTGGGAGGAACTGCTTCAATATCATCCTGTTACTACTGATTTGAAGGAAGCTCGGAGACAGAAAGAAGAGTTTCATGTTTCACTCATCCTAGCCGGCTTGGATCCTGCTCTCGAACCTTATAAAGCTCAAATCCTTGCTGGAGAGCAGTTACCTACGGTGGCAGATACTTTCTCCCATCTCAATCGTTCCTTTCTGGGACAGAGTTCTGTGGTTGCCGAGGGGCATGCAACATAGTTAGAAATGGGATGCTTATTCTTTGTGGTACAAAGGCGTTGTCTTTTTCTGAGAGCAATAGGAAGATCATCTGGATCTGTGGTGCCGAGTACTGACTCTTCTGCCCTAGTTTCTAGTGTTGTTGGTCGTGGTGGTGGACGTGGTATTGGACGTGGCGGTGGTAGAGACAATGGTCGTGGTGGTGGTCGCGATGGTGGTAGTGGCCGCGGTGGCGGTGGTGGTGGCCGTGGTCAACCACGAAAGTGTAACTATTGTGGAATACTCGGTCATGTAGAAGACTATTGTTGGGACAAATGGGGCAAACCAGAATATGCACATCAAGTGCATAATGAAAATATGCAGTCCCAAGACACCACTTCTGCTCCCAGAGATGATACTTCGGGGTTCAATCAGACTTCAACGTCCGATACCTCATCTCCATTTCAACAGATCCTCCAGAAGTAGAACGCACTTGCTAGTACCACCTCCCAACCTACTGCAACCATGGCACATATAGGTAATCCTGCTTTTGTGGCAACCCAGTCACCATCCACCTCTTGGGTCATCGACTCAGGAGCAAGCTCTCACATGTCTGGTATAACATCTATCTTTCATAATCGTAGTTCCATGAAACATAATATTATCTTGGCTGATGGGTCTACTCGTCCTGTGCTTGGGAAAGGTGTCATTCACCCTACTCAATCACTATCATTATTTGATTCATTATATGTGCCTAATTTTTCATTTAATTTGTTATCTGTGAGCCAGTTAACCAAATCTCTTCAATGTTCTGTGACATTTTCTCCCAATTCGTGTATTTTTCAGGACCTCAGGACGAAGAAGACGATTGGTTCGGGGCATGAAAAAGATGGACTGTACTACTTGGATCTACCTGGAAAGGCCTTCACTTCTGTTTCTACTTCTCCGTTGCAGTGGCATTATCGTTTGGGACATCCGTCTTTGGCTAAGTTGCGTCAAGTTGTTCCTAGTTTGAGTCATGTTTCTAGTCTTGAATGTGAGGCTTGTCACTTAGGCAAGCATCACCGTAGTTCCTTTCCTCGTCGTAGTGAGAGTCGTCAATTAGAGTCTTTTGATCTTGTTCATTCTGATATTTGGGGTCCGTCTAGAGTCAAAAGTCCGAAAGGATTTCAGTATTTTGTTATTTTTATTGATGATTATTCCAGAATGACTTGGTGTTATTTAATGAAAGAAAGATCTGAGTTTCCAAATGTGTTATCTGTCTTTTATAATGAAATCTATGTTCAGTTTAATAAACGTATCAAAATTCTGCGTTCTGATAATATGCTTTGGAGTATACTCAATCTTCTGTGAACAGTTTCTGTGTTGATCGTGGTATGATTCATCAAACCAGTTGTGTCAACACCTCTCAACAAAATGGTATAGCCGAACGCAAACATCGACACATTTTAGATGTGGCTCGAACTATCATGTTCAATATGCATGTCCCCAAACAGTATTGGGCAGATGCCGTTCTTACTGCATGTTATCTTATTAATCGCATGCCATCATCTGTATTAAATAACAAAGTTCCATTTACTATATTACATACAGATGTCGCACCTTTTTCCTTATCTCCTCGAGTGTTTGGCTGTGTCGCTTTTATTCATAACTTGGAACCTAATCGAGATAAGTTGGCTCCTAGATCTCTGAAGTGTGTCTTTCTTGGTTATCCCCGTACTCAAAAAGGTTATCGTTGTTACAGTCCACAGTCACGCAAATATTATGTCAGTGCGGATGTTACATTCTTTGAGTCTACCCCTTTCTTTCCTTCAGGAGACCGTTGTATTCCTTTTACAACAGATTTGATATCTTCCATACCACTTCCGGTCATTCCTGAATCAATTTCTGTCTCCATTCCCCATTTACAGGTTTATCAGAGATCCAAGGACAGGCCAGTGGTTCTGCAAAATCCAGCCTTCAACCAATCATCTTCCGTGCCTGAGGTTTCTGCTCCCATCACCACAGATCCAGATGATCTTCCTATTGCTCTCAGAAAAAGACAACGCCTTTGTACCACAAAGAATAAGCATCCCATTTCTAACTATGTTTCATTACACCGTGCTTCATCATCTTTTCATGCATTTGCTGTTTCATTGTCTTCTACCTTTATTCCCAAAACTTACAAGCAGGCTATGTCATCTTCTGGTTGGAAAAGTGCAATGGATGAGGAGATGTATGCTTTACATCAAAATCAGACTTAGGAGCTTACATCACTTCCTGTTGGAAAACAAACAGTGGGTTGTAGATGGGTGTACACTGTTAAGTATCACCCTGATGGTTCTGTTGAGCACCTCAAGGCACGGTTGGTTGCCAAATGGTATACTCAGACATATGGCGTGGATTATATGGAGACTTTCTCTCCAGTGGCTCGGCTGAATTCAGTTTAGATTCTTATTTCTGTGGCGGTTAATCACCAATGGCCTATATATCAGCTGGACATAAAGAATGCTTTCTTGCATGGTGACTTACAGGAGGAGGTTTATATGGATCAACCACCGGGATATGTTGTAGCAGGAAATAAAAGACTCGTATGTCGATTGAAGAAAGCATTATATGGACTGAAACAGTCACCTCGTGCTTGGTTTGACAAGTTCAGTTCAGTTCTCATTCAATATGGCTTTCGGCGTACCACATCAGATCATTCAGTGTTTTGCCATTCTTCCTCAGATTGTTTATGTTGATGATATCATTATATCTGGGAGCGATCATGCTGGAATTGCGGACTTGAAGGCCTACCTTAGTCGTCAGTTTCATACTAAGGATTTGGGTCTTCTTCGATATTTTCTTGGAATCGAGGTTGCTCGATCTAAGAAGGGGGTGTATCTGTCACAACGCAAGTATGTTCTAGACTTACTTTCCGAGACTGGGATGTTAGAGTGTCGGCCAGTTGAGACTCCTATGGATTATCATGACAAGCTTGATGCTGACAGGGGAGAGTTATTTGAGGATGTTGGATATTATAGACGTTTGGTTGGCAAACTTATATATCTTACTGTTACTCGACCAGACATCACATATGCAGTTGGAGTAATTAGTCAGTTTATGCATGCCCCTCGGCAACCACATTGGGAGGCTATCTCTCGCATTCTTCGATACTTGAAGGGTGCACCTGGAAAGGGTTTGTTGTACAAACCTTCCCAGTTGCTTACGGTGACTGGATTCAGTGATGCTGATTGGGCAGGCAGTCGCAGTGATAGGAGGTCTACTTCTGGCTATTGTACGTTTGTGGGTGGCAATCTTGTCACGTGGCTTAGTAAGAAGCAGAATGTTGTGGCTCGTTCTAGTGCAGAGGCCGAGTACCGTGCGATGGCTCATACAGCTTCTGAGATGATGTGGATGCAGTCTCTTCTTCATGAAATGGGAATTATGATTCCTATTCCGATGGAGATGTATTGTGATAATCAGTCGACAATGTTTATCGCAAGTAATCCGGTGTTTCATGAGCGCACGAAGCATATCGAGGTGGATTGTCATTTTGTTCGTAATTTGTTGCTGAAGAAACAGATTGTCACTCCTTATGTTCGGTCAGAGGATCAATTAGGTGATATCCTCACCAAACCACTTGCTCGCGGTCCATTTTCTGATTTATGTAGCAAGCTGGGCATGTCTGATCTATATGCTCCTGCTTGAAGGAGGGTGTTAGAGTTATTTTATTTTGTTATTTATCATATGAGGGTATAGTAGTAATTGTGGGTGTATTGCATATCAATATAAATAGACATGAGATGCAACCTAGGGTTTAAGGCCCTTGTAATCTCCTTTCTCATATTCTTTCTTCTCCTACTTCCTCTTCTCCTCTCTCTCTCTCTAAACTTAACTTCCTTAATGTCGCTTTGGGTGGCACCATAGATCTGACCTTGACCTACCTTGTATATAGAAACATACGGAATCTTTGAGAGGTATCCATATACAGTCCTTACTTTCCCATCCTCCGGATCAACAATCGCCCTATGTTGTAAAAAAGTGTGCATAAGCAGCGCTTAAGCGAGTTTTAGGATGAGGGCGCTTCGCTTAATGAATTTTCGTCCCAGAAAAGCGATTAGCGCTTAAGCGCGCTTATGCATCGCTTAATAGCGCCTTGCCTAGCCTTAGGTACCTTGCTTAACAAAATTTCTTTTTTTTAAATCGAACCGAAGCTTTTGTTATTTACATAGTTGGATAGTTGAAAATTTTAAGCAGGAACTTTAGAGACTTAGCTTTTATGTTTGATGGTATTTTGATGACTATGTAGTATGTATGCAATGTGTGGCTTGTAGTTTGCATTTTGATTCTAGTATTTATATTGTTACTTTCCTTGATTGATAATTGGTATTGTTGTCCATGCACATACTAGCAGAATTGTATGAAAAAAAATATTAAAATTTATGTATATATAGAGTATTTTACATGTTGGAGCAAAAAAAAAAAGTGAGGTGCTAACTAAGCGCCACTTAAGCGCCCTTAAGCGAGGCGACAGCCTCCTCGCCTCGCCTCACGCTTAATACAACATAGCAATCGCCCCATAAAGGAACTCATTTTCCGATGCTTGTAAGTGAAAACCCCACAAGCCTCATCAGTAATAACCAAATTTTTACTTTAGTAAACATTTAGCATTTTAAAATAACAATTTCTACAAGTACCATACGAGGAATCAAGGATAGGTTTTAGTTCAGATGATGGAATAAACGAGAGATGGGTACTAGAGAGAAGGGAAGAAATCCTATGGAGATGGGTTCTAGAGAGAAGGGAAGAAATCCTTCTCATAGGAGGAAACAAAAATATCCTCTCTACTGATGGATCCTTTGAGGTAGTATTTCTCCAGATATCTTCATTTTTACCTCTTAAAATGATGGGTTTCTACATATGGTACTAGCATCCTTTTATCTTGTGCCTGAATGGGATTGACATCTCATCTTTGTATGGGATTGACGCATAGAAATCTTTCTTGGACATACTGTGGCACGTGCAAAAATAAACTAGCTTATCAAAAATTAAAAAATAAACTTAATTACCAGAAGCTAGTGTAACATAACTTTTGTTGTTGTTTTTCAATAAATAAGCAGGATGCAGCCAAATAAGCTGTACTAAACCCGGCCTAAGAAGATGGGTCATAATTGGTAGGAAATTCTCTTTTCTAACAAGGAAAGCTACATCTTTGTTTATTCCACATGAGATCAAGAAGAGGTGATTCCCTCATGCACACACAAACACGAAGGAGAATCACAATTCAAGTTTACAAATATGAAGGTTAGTGTGGAATGGATGAACCGTTGGTTAAGGAGTGTTCCCCATATTATGATCAACTTAAATAGCGAGTCTAGTGTGGGGTTACAAATACAGTAGCATTAGTAGCATTAGTATCAGAAACCAAAAACATAATGTAACCAAATCCCAGCATACTTTCAAGACAATGTTGAAGACAAACCATGTCTTTGTCTACCTAATATAAAATAGTTTAGCACCTCTTCAAGTTTCATCCTTGAAGCTTTGTTACAATCAATTGTCTTTCAAAGGGCCCTATTCAAAAAAAAAAAAAAAATTGTTTTGCCTATTTTAGATGTTAGACCAGCTAATCCTAAATCGTTTCTCCACAAACAATCTAGAGATAGGACACATTGCCTTCATGGTTCTCCTTGAGATGACTATAATAGCTTGAAGGCAAGTTTGCACACTCATATGCACGTTAACATAAATTCAGATTCTGTACAAGTTCCCTATTTGATTGCAGTATACATTTTTTGTTGCAATACAAGAACCGAAACAAAGACATTTGTTCTCAAATTTCAAAACATTGATTTAGTAATCAAAACAAAGCTGCCACAATCACGTTCTCTTTTAAGTTTCATAGTTTCATATGACGAGGGCTTCTATGATGAGGGCTTCTATTATATGCTATGAGACTTTAGACCAAGGTACTCAAAGACGTAAGGCGCACTCGAGACGCAAAGGGTCTATGTCGCCTGATGCGTAAGGCGCACCTAAGGCACCCGTCCGAGCAAAATGAGGCACACAAATAAATAATAATAAAAATATACATAAATAAATAAATAAATTAGTAATATATGAAATAAAACCAAATAATATATTAAAACCAATAAAAACATATTAAAACAAACCAAGTGAACTAGCATAGTAGCAATTAACAGAACTAAAACTAGCATAGTAGCAATTAACAGAACTAACAAGAATTTGTGTTCTCTAACAAAAGGTAATAAAATATATAAGAAACACAATTGTAAATAAAATCATAACCAATATAACAATCATTCATCTTCATCAAATTCCATCAAATCATCGCCACTATCCTCACCACCAATACTCCCATTACTATAATGTTATGTTATGTCAGGTGATCTCATAGAGCCAAAATAAAAAACAAATACATAAGGTGCGCATTTACTTGTTGGTGTCTTGCTGCGAGGCGCGCCTAGAGAAAGGCCTCGCCTAGTGTGGTGCGATGCACAGTTGGCACGCCTTTGACTACACTGCTTTAGGTCTCTATTAAATATTTTGTTGACTGCACTCAGACAAGTGATTTTTGTACATTAACCTCTTCATTGAGTAAGCCAATCTACCAAACGTCTACTTTAGTGTTAAGTCAGCATATGAGAAAATGACATGTAACACAAATAGAGAGATTTGTATCAGATAAAGCAAGTGAGACAAATTAAATGGCATTTCAATTTGTTGAAGAAGATACAACACAATCTAATAGAAGTGATACCTGCCAAGCTTGCTGCCCATTTTCTTATACTTTGATGATGCTTAGCGCGTTTTATCGAACACATAACAAATCATCAAGTGGAAAAAAAATAGCCCATTAGGTTTTATGTCGAGACCCTCCTCCTAGGGGATGATGGCCTCTGTCCTGTCCTTGAGAAATTGGCCCTTCCCCGTGATTTCCCACTAGTATTGCGCTCTCTATAACTCTCATTTCTCCTGCTCTGGCTCCAGGCTTCACTAGAAGGAGGCCTACTTCGCAAGGTTCTCTCTGTATGAACATCATGTGACCTTCTTTGTATTCCCTCTTGAGTAGCATTATAGTCATCTTCGTCATCACTCTCCTCATCCTCATCCTCATCTTCGTCATCACTCTCCTCATCCTCATCTTCGTCATCACTCTCCTCATCCTCATCTTCGTCATCACTCTCCTCATCCTCATCCTCACTGTCAGAAACATCCACAATCTCGCCTCCCTCCTCATTCTCATCATCGTCTTCGTCATCCTCATACTCATCCTCTTCGAAAGGCCGCTCATCGGATCTCTTCGACTTTGACTTTGACTTCCCCTTCCCCTTCCTGCTCCCAGCGGTACCTTCCCTCCCCTTGTGCATAAGATGAATATACTGATACCTCAACCCCATCAGCGGATGCTTCTCCACCAGCAGATCCCTCCTGTACGCCTCCCTCAGCACCACCGTCTGCGTCTTGAGCTTGTTAGACAGGTAGAATATCCCTGGATGGTTCAGAATCATCTTCCTGAACCCTGCCGGCAACCCGAGATGCTCCCCGAGCATCGCCAAGTTGTCCTTCTCCGTCTTCTTCGGCACCATCAGGCTGAGCACCTCGTGCAGCATCCCGACAGCCCACTTTTCCTTAATATCGCTTCCGTGCGGCAGCCTGGCCCCGACCTCGTACGGCGACACATACGGCAGCTTCTGCCACTGCTCCACCCACTGCCGCACCTTCTTCTCCATGTCGAACCCTCTGGGGAAGGACAAGTGGAAGGAGAGGGGGTCGCCCTTGGCGTAGCCGCCGGTACGGGCGGCATAGCGCTCCATGGAGGAGAGGGCGAGGTCCTTGGAGTAGCACACGATCTCGAGGTCGAGATCCGGGGGGGTGTGGGGGGAAGGGACGATCTGGAAGTAGTCGGGGAAGTCGGGGAGGAGGGAGCGGGGGAAGTCGGGGGGGAGGCCGAAGTCCCAGCGGAGGCGGTCGAGGAGGCGGAGGGGGAGGCGGCGGCGGGGGCAGAGCATGAGGAGGCGGAGGAGGCGGTCGGCGGCGTCGGCGCGGGCGGAGGCGGAGGAGTGGAGGAGGAGCTCTTGGTCGTGGAGGAGGAGGAGGGAGGGGGAAGGGGAGATGAGGGGGCGGTGGGTGAGGGGGCAGGGGGACTCGATGAAGGCGGAGGGGAAGAGGCGGAGGAAGCGGATGGGGCGGAAGGGGAGGCGGAGGGAGGGGGCGAGGGGGGAGATGGAGGAGAGGGGGAGGGAGGGGGAAGGGGAGGAGAGGAGGAGGTCCTTGACGGAGTGGAAGGGGAGGAGGTGCTTCTCCTTCTCGACGGCGTGGTCAAGGCCTCGGTCGCGGACCCACTTCACGCGGGCGTCGATGAAGGTGCGGGCGTGGGAGCGGTGGGGGAGGTGGGGGGAGAGGAGGCGGCGACGGCGGAGGAGGAGGAGCATGGTTGGAATTTTGGGGTTTTAGGAGGGGAGGGGGTTAGCGTTTTAGGGCAGGTTGGGTTTGGCAATGGGAGGTGGGATCGGAAGCAGAGGAGAAAATAGTGCGCTTTTCACTGTACTACACAGCTGGCCCACTTGTCAGTGAAGAAGTAAGAGGGTGCTGGAGAAATTTTTTTTTTTTTTTTTTGCTAGTTTAATAAATTCTCTCTACTTATTTGTCTGATCTATAATATTAGGATAAAGTGTAAAAAAATTCTCCTTAAATTTGTATTTTAGCAATTAAAGATCCATGAATTAAAAAAATCTCATATTTTATATTCGGCGTATTTTGCACCCAATTTGATTTTCTGCCACTTACGGACGTCAAATTCGACGTAAAATGACTAATATATCCCTCCCTAATCATAATCATAATCATAACCCTAATCATAACCCCACCACCCTCCCCCTCTCCCCTCCCAACACAGAACCTCCCCCCTCCCTCTAATCCTCCTCCTCCTCCAGTTCCTCCCTCCTCCTTCTCCCCTACCGTGCTTCCTCCTCCTCCTCCCCACCGGGCCACCCCTCCCCCTCCTCCTCGCGTCCCCACTCACCACCCCCTCTTCTCCTCGCGCCTCAACCCCCTCCTCCCTCGCCCCCACCCGGCCCCCCTCCTTCTAGCGCCCCCACCCGCCACCCCCCCTCTCCTCCCCGATCCCCCTCCCCCCCGTGCCTCACCCCCCTCTCCTCCCCTAGCCAGGCCACCCGGGCCCCCCTCCCCCGAGCCCCCCCCCCTTCTCGCGCCTCACCGTGCCCGGTCGCCTGAGGCAGCACTGTAGCGACGGCGAGGGAGGAGGGGGAGCGGAGGAGGGGGGGGCTGGTGGCCGGGCGTGGGGAGGAGGGGGGCTTGGGGAGGAAAGGGGGTGAGGCTCGGGGAGGAGGGGGCGGCCCGGTGGGGGCGCATGAAGGAGGGGGTTGAGGCGCGGGGAGGAGGGGTAGGGGGAGCGAGGAGTAGGAGGAGGAGGCTGGCGGCGCGGGGAGGAGGAGGAGGAAGCACGGTAGGGGAGGAGGAGGGAGGAGCTGGAGGAAGGAGGAGGTTCTGTGATGGAGGAGGAGAAGGGTGGTTTAGGATTTTTATTTTTATTTTTATTTTTGTTTTTATTTTTTTAATTATATTTTTAACGAAAAATGAACGGAAGAGACTATTTATTGCAAAAATAAATTAGGGAGTCTTAATTTGCTTACGAGACAAATTATGAGAGAAATTTTTGGCACTTTACCCATAATATATTATAATACGGGTGAAACGACTAAAAATGGACCGTCCAAATTGTATGTAAATAATAATAACAATCAAACAAATTTTTAACCGCATATATTATGTAGTTAATAATAAGAAATAAAATAAAACTTCTAAATCAGTCTTACTACCTTAACATATAATAAATTCTAAAATACATATAATAAAAAATTATACCTTCTATTTAGTTTGAGTGCTTGAATATGTAGTAGTTTGGCATTGGAAAGGCATTCTCTTCTGTAGTGTAGCATTCGCTACCCAAATCCTAATTAGAATATGGGAGGTTTATTTTATTTTATTTTATTTTATTTTATTTTAGGAAACCCTAAATTCCACTTACTACTATTAAAATGGTGTAATCAAAAATTTTCTAGGCCTATGACGAATATTAATAAGCTATGACTTCATGATAACGTCCTAGAACTCTAGGTTAGCTTAGTGGATTATGAGTATTAGGACTCACTAGAATTTAGAAGTCATTAGAATAATTTATACGAAAAATGTGATAAAAAGCAAATTGCAAAAATTACTACGAGCAATGATGACTTAGTTCGACCCCAAACTCTACATAATGGCTCATTAGCCCTAGATTAAGCCCCCTAAAAAATTCCCATAATTTTTGAAATTAGTTTAATAATTTTTAGGCCAAGAAAATAATTTATTATAATTATAGTGGTTAAACTAATTAACCTATAGGACTTCTAGAAATTTTCTACAACTTTTTTGTGTGCAAATTTGGTTGATAGTCTCTTAGTAGCCTAAAATAATTGCTAAACATTTTGGTGAATTTTTAAATTAAATTGAAATTATTATGATTTAATTAGTACAAAAGTATTAATAAATTAAAAAACAAAAACAAAAAATGATATTGTGACTCTCACTGGGGTTGTGGCTCGATCCTAAAATCGTCTACCACCCAACCATCTCTCAACCTTATCCTAAAATAGTCTACCACCCGACCACCTCTCAACCTTATGCCTCTCCGCATTGACTATTAGGATCTCTTTAGTTCGACACACACACAGACACACTCATATATATATATATATATATATATATATATATATATATATATATATATACATATAAAGGATCTACATCTTCGATTTTTGGTATCCTCAAGTATTCTCATGTTATCAACCGTTGGATCTCGGTGCATATTACCCAGGAGGTTGTGTGCTCGAGCCTCCTGGGCGCCATTTAATTCTCCTTTGGGGGAATTAAGTAGTGAGTTAGTGATGGGTGTAGCGCATGTGCGGTTCAAGTGCAGTGCAGGTGTACTGCGGGCTTACGGGCCGAGATGTGTGGGGCCTTCGGACCGGAATGTGGTGGGCCTTCAGGCCGAATTTGTAGGCCTTCTGGACCAGGAGTCTGTAACACAATTATCTCTTCCATATATATATATATATATATATATATATATATATATATATAATTATTTTTAGAAGAGAGGAGCTTCCAACAACAAGTTTCAAGTGAATTTCAACTTCGAGCGAGGGTTTGGAGGAACAACATGATTTATTTTTATTCCTATAATTTATTGGTAAGTTCATCTATCAATATATTTGTAAAATTATTTTTGGTAGAATTTAGAAATTTATTAGATTGCCCAAAAATTCTCCTATTGAACTACAATTTTAGCAAGACCTACATGTACCAAAATTTGAATAACTCTTAGATCCGATGAGTTTTTTCACCTTTATAAATTTTAGTCGAATCCTAACATCAAAGGATACCATATATTGAAAGTAGGGGTTAAAATAATATATTTCTATGTTTGTACTAAAGAATTCACCTCCAAGTTTGTCACATAATTTTTATTAATTTATAGGAGTTGTATCTCAAAAAATATAGCTCCTTTTCAAGTAAAATTTTGTTAGAATCATAATGAACATGTTAAATTTACATGGCCAATATTTTAGACCTAATTGATTTGTGAGTTGGGAGTTATGCTCATTCTTTCACATATGTCCAAAATTAGGTTGTAAATTATTAGATAATTCATATCATGTAAATTTCTAATAGAACTAAGTAGTGGGAAAAATACCCCACATGCTATATTGGTTAGGAATAAGTTAACCTTAATTTTCCAAAGTTTCTGGAACATGTTTAATATTTTTTAGGGAAATTAGAAGCTCGTAGAATAACTTAGAAAACACATAAGTGGGTGTTATAGGTAATAGTCCTAGAAGCAAATAAGTAGACTTGTGGTAAGTAGTTTATTTATGAGTATTGTTTTGTTTTATGTTATGTTTGGCCTAGGGGTAGTAGAGGGAGCTACATATGAGTAAGTTGTCAACGCTCTTCAGAATAACCGTTCAAGCAAGTATTCATGAATGATTGTGCATTTATATTATTTACTATCATGTTCATATTTTTCTTGTTTATCTAGTACTTCACTGATCATGTCACACATACACGTATATTTATTATGTTTACTCCAATTATGCATGTTACTCATATTAGTTATTCATAGCACTTACTCGTATAACGTACTTGTTACTCGTTCAACATATATAACTAGTTTATTTGAATCATGTTATAAATGGGATAGGGATGCATTGTTGGGTTGTGGATTGTTACTCAAATAATAGTAGTCATGCCTCACGGCATGACGTGCAGTATACCTAGTCCCACCTACTTGATAGATAGCAGTCGATGTCCCACACGCACTAATGTGTCGCATTAGCCTCTTGCAATCCATATACTAAATAATGTATTCAAAAGGATACAAGTTACACATTATTATTGCTTTCTATTTCTCTAGTTGGATTACTATTATCGTTACCACCCATTGTTGTACTACCTTTATGCTATCTAGACTATTACACTGTTGTTCATGTTACATTTTTTTTGCTCGAGTTGTTCATGATAGTATTTACCGCTTAGTGTACTTTTATTCATGTTTTCTTTTCTCTAACCCTGATTAGATAACCAATATTTTTTAGCTTTAGATGAGGATTATTTTTTACCCTACTCATTACGATGGGTATGAAGGTTACTTAGGTAGTACGAATATAGCTGCTGGAGCAGATTTGGTAAACAATTATATTTGGTTATTTTTGAAGGCACATCCAAAGTTACTCAGGACATCCCAATTTTTAGGACTGCAAAAAGTTTTTGACAGTCCCTCCAATAGGTTGGACTGTCAATTTTTTTGACAGTCCTTCCAATAGGTAGGACTATCGAAATTTTTGGCAGTCCTAAATTTTTAGGACTGTCAAAAAGATTGGTAGTCCTTCCAATATATAACACTATCAAATTTTTTGACAATCCTAATGGACTGTCCTGAGTAAGGGATGATGAGCCTTTAGAATTAACCTTATATTTTAAGATAGGCTTAGTTTACTGATAACTTAGTTGGACATATCTTTTGATTATTATTTACTGAGTTTGTTTTTGAAGACTTTGACTAATTTTGATGTACTGTTAAGGACTATTTTGTGAGTTTCTTTCACTACCAAAATAAGTCAAATTAGTGACGTTTTTAGTGACTCCAGAATGAGATGTCGCTAAATTTAAAGATTTTACCGACTCCATTAAAAAATGTCCCAAGTTATCGCAATCAACGACGAATTATGACGAGTAGTGACTACTATTAGGGACTGTGAAAATAGTCGTCACTATGAGTCGTTGGATGTCGTTAACATTATAATAGTGACAATATTTAGCGACATGGTTGAACGTCGTTATATTTTTAATATTTTGCGACGTCTTTAAGTACGTCGCTAAATGTTTGAATATACCGATTCAAAAATTTTATTTTCCCCATTCATTCTCTCTCTCTCTCTCTCTCTCTCTCTCTCTCTCTCTCTCTCTCTCGATCCCAAATCAAAAATCTCCCCCCTCGGAGCTCCTCCTTCCGCTCTGGTGCTGCAGCTCCCATCCGGTCCCCTCCGGCGCTCCGATCCACGGTTCAGCGAGCCTCCTCCCTAGGTCGCTCCTCCTCGATTTATTCCCCTCCAACGCTCCTTCCTCCCTCCAGCTCCACTCCGCCCTCTCGGTAAACCCTAACCTAACCCTAATCCAGAATGACACGGACACACACGCTGACATGGGACACACACAGATACACACATTGACACGAAAGTGGGTGAGTGAGAGGGGTTTGGGATCATGGTGGGTGGATGAGAGGGAACCAAGAAATTTCAATCTTTTTCTAGGTTTTATGCTAATAATCGAATTGGGTGTTTGAAACTATTTTTTCAGTAATTGAATTAAAATTTTTCAAGTTTTGGCTAATTGGATGATATATATATATATATATATATATATATATATATATATATATATATATATATATATATATATATATATATATATATATAAATTTAGTTAAAATAAATCATGATTATTAAAAAATAAAATAGAAGTTAAATAGAAATTAATAATATGGATTAAATAAATAAATAATATATAAATCATCCTAATCGAACCAATGCATTTATATATAATAGAAAGATATACCATTTAGTAAGGTTTAATAATAAGTTATTATATCACTATATATGGGTAAATTTAAAAGAAAAATATAGAATCAAAATTCACAGCACGCCTTAACCGCTCGAGACTCTCTGCCCCGTCTTCCCCGCAAAGACCGAAGACGCTTTGCTGTACCTAGTGTCAATTTCTAACTATGATATAGGTTGTTTGATCTCCTATGGGTAGTCTATGATACATCCTTTATGATTCAACGATCATCTTCTATCTATTTATATTATGAGTCAAGTAGTAGTTTTTTGGGTACTCACTAGAAAGTATTTATATTATGATTCAAAACTATTATCATAACCTTATTTATTTATGTCCATCCCCATAATTGGCAATGAAGATGTATGGATCCAGCACTCTTTTCTAGTGTGCACTTCTACCTGCACAATTTTACTAAACGATTACCTATTTAATAAGGCATTGACAAAAATTTGATTTTGCTAGAATGAGACAAGTAGGTTTTCGTGCTAAAAAAATGGTAATATTATCGTACGAGTTGGTGTTTTATGAAGATGCAATTAATTTAATATTATTTGTGTTGATAAATGTAGGTTTCTTTTTCCTAATTTTGTACAACTTTTATTGTGTATTAGTAATTTAAGGATATATGAATCCTTTGATATATCGTGTATGAAAGGATCCACAAATCCTCAAGTTATTGATATGCTACTGAAGTTCTACAAAATTAAGAAGGAAAAATATATTTATCACCATAAATACTATTGAGTCGTCTTTCTAGAATATCAACTCGTATGACAATATTATTATTTTTCTTTGTCTCGACGATCTACATCTCCTTTTTTGAAGAGCAAATTTTTGCCAACCTCTTGTTAAATATGTATCTTTTTGCTAAAATTATGCTTGTAGAGGTTTGTTTATTATTCTGAGCCATATGTCTACTAAGTTTGGAAAGTGTATCCATCTTTGCATCCACTTAAAAAATATACTTGAACAATGTGTATCCATCTTTACAGAAGTATGTAAAAAAAGAATGAATTACTAACTGTGGCATCGTTCGTGGATGTGTTGCCGTCATCCTTATGACATGTGCAGTATGGGGGATGAATTCATACATGGGGTAGAGCAGTTCTTATAGTTCGCCAAGGCGTTCCCTCAACATATGGATGACACCAAAATTAACACTACCAAATATATGATGAAATAGTGACAATTTTAGTGACGTCGTAATAAAACATTGCTAATGTTAAAGGCTTTAGCGACTCCAAAAATAAATATCGCTATACGTCGCTGTTAGCGACCCATAGCAACGTTTAGCGACTGTACTTGTTTTTTTAAAGAATAGTGGCTATAAGCTTCGTTAACGTCGCTACACGTCGTTGATTTTTTCAATTTAACGATGTTTTCACCGACGTTGGTTATTTTTTAATTAGTGACGTTTTTAGCGACGTTGATAACGTCGCTAAATTTTTTTAATTAGCGACATTCAATTTAGACGTCACTAAAAAGTTAATATAGGTTTTGAGTTTTTTATTTCCTCCAATTCTCTTAATCTTCCCCTCTCCCTCCTGCACCCCTCGCCCCCCCCCGCCCCGGCGATCCCAACCCTCTCGACTCCGTCGACCCCCCTCGGCCCCCTGCTCCAGTGACCCCGATCCCTCTGGACTCCGGCAACCCCCAACTGCCACCTGCCCCAGAGCCCCTCGACCTCAATGACCCCCTCGGCCCCCTGCCCCGGCTCCCCTCGGCCCCGACGACCCCCCTCGGTCCCCCTCGACCCCGATAACCCCCCTCATCGATCAGAGGGTCAGGTAACCCTAACCCTATTTCCCTCTTACCGACACGACACAGACACGACACATATACATACACACATACACTGACACGACACGGACACACAAACACAAACATGATATGGACACAAAATATTGACACAAAACTAGGGTTAGGGCTTGTACGAAGGTGACACAAACATGGATACGATACTGACACATACACTGACACGACACGGAACATAAAACAGACCCAAGCCCTAATCCTATCTCTTTTCTAGTTAGCTGTCTAAGTTAATTAGATGCATCCTTGGGTATCAGCATCATGTACAATACGATACAGATCTTGACTCAAGGAGAGTCGTATACACGGATACAAGAATGACTCTTCAAAGCCGAGATACGATACGGTATTGGCTTCTTCTAGAACTCGTATCCAACTTGGGTTAGAGTAGTGTTAAATCTATCCTTGGCACAAGAGTTTATGTTTGGGTGGTTGTGGCACGACATTGGTATATATATCACGTAACCAAGGATACAACATCCCCCTCGGCCCTGACAACCCCCCTCGGCTCCCCTCAACCCCGACGACCCCCCTCATCGGTCAGAGGGATAGGTAACCTATATTTGGAGTGAGTATCATAAGTGAAGTGTGTATCTAGGGTGTACTAGTGATGTATGTATGTGTGTGTGGGGGGGAGGGGGGGGGGGTAATAGCAGCAACAAGCAATAGTAATAGCAATAGCAGTTGCAGCAACTTGTACCATGTGTAAGTGAGTGTACATTGTATACGTGTGTGTGTTTGAGTGTGTTTAGTGAGTGAGTGTTAGTGAGTTAATATAGTTTAAGTGTTTATTTCCATGTTTATGTCATCTTAATGTAATAGTATAATGCTACTAATCGACGGTTGTATATATTACTCAATGCTACTAATCGGCGGTTGCTTTATTATTTTTTAGCACATATAATGATGAACCGAGGTCGGTTTTAGCCTACATAACAGACGGAGAAGTATAACAAGAAATGAGACGTAATTTTTTTCTTGGTTGAGCGCATATGTAGGGAGCTCGGTAATTACTTTTTCTGTATGCACTTGCACAATAAATAAATTACTATCATTTCTTTGGTATTTAGGTCGATCATCTAATAACACCCGAGACTGAATCTATTAGAACTCTAGCCAAGGGACAAATTACTGTCGTCAAAATATGGCTAAGTTACTGTGTGAATAGGTTTAGGTTCAAGTCAACAAATGCTCCGATCAGAGAACTTCCTGGATCTTGATTCCACGAAAATAGTTGTTTGTGTATCAATCTTTGAACTACAAAGACGTCGATCCAGACAATAATTTCTTTGGTATTTTATGAGAGATTACGAAATTAACATATAATTATGGCACAGAACCTGCTAAGATTGTATTATTCAAGTGTGAATTATTCGATCTGATTCAAGATCAAGGTTAAAAAATTGACAAGCATGGTCTTATAGATATAAACTACAAGCGTATATATCAAGGCTACGAACCATTCTTTCTATCAAGTCAGACTCAGCTCGTGTACTTCACAACTTATCCTAGACAAGGAACAACGAGGTCGGACTGGTGGGCAGTATGCAAGACTAAAGCTAGAAATACCTTTGACGTTGACGAAATAGCTTATCAGGAGGACGAGCTACCTCTTGTAACAAATATTGTATATCTCGACTCAATGGAAGTTACTCATTACACGACTAATAATTTAGAAGAGGTAAAATTATTCGAAGAGGAAGAACAAGACGAAGACGAAGTAGATAAAAGTGAAGATGATGAGGAAGAGGAAGAGGAGGATGATGAAGACTAATAAGAAGAATTTTTTGAAGATGGTTGAAAATAAAATAAATTCATTTGGACTTGTGACATGTATTACATTTTGACTGTAGAAGGTACTAATATCTATTTAGACTTGTGACACTATTAGTTATTTATTGCACAAATCTATTAATACTGTGAGATATGAATAATATTTTGACTGTGGAATATACTATATATATATATTTATTTGTTCTATCATCATATGTTGTTATTAAGTATGACAAGACGACGCAGAGCATTCGCCAGGTTCCGAGGCAGACGGAGTGCTCCTCAGGTACTGCCTACTGCTGGTTTTGGATCATCGTCGCCAAGTACTTTAATATATCGACTAGTCACATCTTCGACTGTGACGATGTTACGTAGCAACACTCCTGGGACGAATAGTTCCATGCCTGAGACTACTCTCTCATCTACCGTTCCTCCTGTTGACAGAACCATGGAGACAGATGAGCAGATGGCAGGGATTGAGCCGATGATGTTCCAGCATCAGCGAGATTCTCCATGCGCACCTTCGAATGAGATGAGGATAAAGATTTGGGCCGACGGTACAAAGTAAGTCAATCAGTTGATTTATCATCATATATATCATGTATTTCTTTATTTATCATATATTTACTTTTTCATGAATATAATTATCTCTATATAGATATCGTCCCTCGTCGATACAAAGACGCCTAGGCCACTTTCTAGGGTACAACTATGGTGGCCCTTGGATCAACTACTCTGATGCTCCGGATGAGAGAAAAGCGTTCTGGTTTGTGTACTTTAAGGTAACAGTATATTTAATTTTAATATCAATCATCTAATTTATGCATATTATATAACTTACTAAATTACTTCTAATAGTAAGCGTATTTCTATCCATCGCACCTAGACGAGTTGATCGAGCAGATATTTTCTGCCATCACCGCCATGCTAATCTGTGATGCTCTGGATGACCAGAAGGCTCGTGGTCACGAAGGAAAATCGATCCAAGGTTGGATCACGCCTGAGCAGTGGACTGTGATGAGGGCTAGATTTGATGATCCAAGGTACAAGGAAAGGTTTGAGAAGGCCAAGGCGGATAGGAAGAAGGCAGCAAAGTGGTGTGGTAGCTCGATTCTGATGACATAATATTTTCATCGTTTGGTATATTTTTTATTTTAAATATATTATTTTAATACAAGTACGATAAAATGGTAGTAGGATAAAATATTTAATTTTAGTACTAAATAATATATTTTTAATAAGTACAGAGGGGTGATGACGCCAACATGGTGACCGTCTTCCTGGCCACCCATCGGAAGGGCAAAAACCTCATTGATGAGAGGGTCTCGCAGACCTATGTAAGTATTACTTTACTTTGTGTTAATTTTAATATAACTTAGAAAATATGCAAATAAATATTCATGTAGTTAGTAATAAGTACCTTAGACATTAGCAATTATCGAGTATCCATACTTTTCTAGGCTGAGTATCTTAGGCTCCGTGAGCGGGCGACTGCTAGTGCACCTACAGCGGGAGAGGCTGGTACTTCCTCGCAGCCCTCTCCAACTCTGTCGGTGGACGAGCTGTGGGTGACCGTCGCTGGTGTTCTCCAGAGGGGTACGTACTATGGTACGGGATCCTTTGGCGCCCTTGTTGCGATGCAGTCCTCTAGGGCCTCCGCTGCAAGTGCGCATTCCCCACAGCCCTCGCAGGCGTCTTCCCGAGTCCAGGAGATTATTGACCATCAGATTGCGTCTCTCCGTAACGAGTTGCTACGAAGGATGGAGGCACAACCACTATCTCAGCCTCAACCTGACGATGTGACGCTCATCGCACGATTTGATACGCTCCAGCGCAGCATCATAGAGCTCAGGGATATGGCCGAGAGAACGGTGCGTGGTATTACTGATCTTAGAGAATCGACAGAACGCAGCATGACAGAGATACAGGCATCACAGCTGTCCATGGGCGAGAGGCTGACAATGATACGGGATTCATTGGTTGCTAGCAGTACGAGGCTGTTATCTACCATAGATTTATACAACCATCGACTAGCATCGTTAGAGCATATACATCCTCCTGGTACGCCTTCATCGACATCGACTCTACCGACGTCACTGTCTTCTTCATCGACATCGGTATCAATTTTACGGGAGTAATATGAGTTATTCTTATCCCTGGTGCGTGCTGGTGCTCATCCTCATCCAGATTCTTAATAGTCATAGTTAGGACAATTTACTAGTTGTTTATGTTTTGACCCATGATATTTGGTTATTTATGAATATTATACATTTATTAAGGCTTTCAGACTTTATTTTCTATACTCAGTTGTGTGGATATTTATTACATTCTTTACGACAGGATTTTCTTGAGACTCGGTTTATAATTCCAATGTGTTATTTTCTTCAAATTTTACTTTATTATTCATATTAAATGTATGTAAATTTATCGGTGTTGTGTTACATCGAAGGGATCGACGAATCCAGGGAATTCAATGGAGGGTTGCTCCGAGTCTGTCTATTTTTATGAACTGTTTTATTGCAAGGATATATGTCTAATTATATGACAAACTGCAAGCATACATTTTTTTCAGATTTTTTAAATATTTTTTGTAATTTAGATACTTTTAGCGACGTTTATATGTGTCACTAAATACTTCGCTAACTGTATCAGAGTGTCGCTAAACGTCGCTAAATTGCTGACGTGACATATTTATCAGATTAGCAAAACATCGTTAAATATTTTATAAAATATCACTAAATAAAAAAATAGCGATGTTTAGTGTAACGCCCCAGTCCCAAAATACGTAGGACTAGGAACACGTAACATGCCAACTGCACATTCGACCAGACTCTGGTCCGACTCGAATACCTATAAGCAGTATTATAATGGTGACTATCTTGATAATCCAGTAAATATAAATATCTATGCCTCAATCCACAATGAATAGAATACAATAAGAATGAGCTACATGTGCTAAAGTCGGCCGTCCAGTAACACACAAGCTCGAATAGACTCGAGAAAGAAATATGAGTCTATAAAAACTAGGCTACATCAGCAGATAAATTAATAATATAAATAAATTGCATAACTCTGGTAGAAAAGATATAAGTACCTGGTACCAACATGACAAAGCAACCAAAATCAGCAACTCCAGGAAGGTTCCACAATGGTCTATGCTACAAAACTGGCAAGGGACCAAGTCCTCAGATGGACGTAACAAGGTACAAGAAATAACATGCCAAAGTAAAACAGTATAATGCCATATACTCAAGGGTAAACTACTGTAACCATCTAAGTGATATGCACGTGAGAACATCACTTGTACTCAGGCTGAAACCACTACAGGCTCTGTGTTCGGGAGCCCATAGCAGCAAGTAATATCTCGTAGGGCCAGTAAATGTGCCAAAGATCTGGGGCAGAGTCTAAGGCACCTCCAGTAACATAGTATATATATATGGTATCAACTCTCTAAGTGACGTTACTCGACTCCACGTATGGCGTCGACACCCGAATCTTGTTCGAAAGCTAAGCAACGTCTCACGGTCCTAGGTTGAACAGGTAAATCACAAGAATATATATATATATATGATAGTAAACTCAAGAAAATAATTTAAAAGGATCTACTGCAAGTTTGGCAAGATACACTTGCCTGAATTCTGGATATGGCGACGTCCAAGTGGCGAGCTCAATGCGTCAACTACTTCTGAAAAGATAGAATTCGGACGAACGTCTCCGAATGCTCCAACAGATATTACCAATATTTCCAAAATATAAGAAATAGCTAGGATTGACTACCTATAAGTCCAATTTGGATACAGGGACAAAATTGATAGTTTTGGGTCAAAGTGGGGTCCACATGTGGCCCACTTCGCACCGATAAATATGTCAGAGACAAAATTCTCTAAATTCAACAAACTTAGTATCTACGAGTCCAGAATGATGACACGAATCCAACAGAATATCTAAAACTGGATTCTGATAAACCGATCAAGAAATCGCCCGTCAAGTGGAATCGTGGGGCCCACAAAATAGCATTTCGTCCACGTTCTCAGAATCGCACCAAACTTGGGTCATAAGACCAACATAATGCTGTGAATCTAATGGCACAAGTTTTATTTCAAAACCATAAGAACACATGAAGTTATGACAAGGTATCAGAATAGGTCGATACGGTATTTTTTGACGAATACACATTGATTTCGGTGTGCACGCACATCCAAATCAAGTTCCGCGAAAGCTCACACGTCCGCGTTTATATTACGCACCATTCGATACAATCCGACGAAGTTGCCTCATTTGGCGGGACGCACCCCATATCGCAAAATTTTAGTATTTTAAAAACAAGTTTTTGATCATTTTGGAATCAGAATAATTTAACCAATAAAGCAAACTAATAAAAACTAATAGAACAATAAAAATTTTGGTTATATTGTGAAAAAGTTCTTTCAATTATATTTTGAAAATAATTAACGAGTTGGCAGAAAATTGGATATGAACAGGGATATTTGGACTGAATTTCTGAACTATTTTCGAACAGTTTTTTGGCCAACTTTCGGTTAATTTTTCGATCAAACCAGGTGCCTAAATTCGTTCAACTTGAAGAAATTCCTAGGGGGTTAGGTTGTGAGCGTGTATGAACAAATTATTTAAAAAATGGAGCAAAGAATAGGGAGATATTATACCTCAAATTGGGGGCCATGGAGGAGTGCACTATTGTAGTCTGTCCGCACGCGGGCAGCCTGTGGTGGCTGTGGCAGCCGGCGCGTTGGCCGAGGGGCACGCCGGAGTAGTAGGAAGGCTGGGGTAGACTATGGTGAGAAGAATTTTGGGTTAGGGTTAGAATTTTGATGTAGTTATATATAGAGAGAAGGGGAGGGGGTCGCGGGTAAGGGGTCGGGTAAGTTGTTGTTGATGTTGTTATAGTTTGTTGTTGTCATTATTATTTGTTGATGTTGTTGAAGTTTGTTTGCTATGGGTGGTGGTGTAGCTTTTCCTTTCCTTTTCTTTTCTTTTGCTTTCCTTTCTTTTCTTTTTCTTTTCTTTTCTTTCCTTTTTTTATTTAATAAATAACTAAGTATATATATATATATATATATATATATATATATATATATATATATATATATATATATATATATATATATATATATATATGAAATAAGTAATCCAAAATAGATTGGTACTAAAATAATTTTAGGAAAAATTACATAATATTTTATAATAATAAATTTTATAATAATAAATTTTATACCAAAATTATAATTTTTGTCAAACATTTTTAATTACTCAATATTACCAATTATTTAAATAAGTTATAAAAATTTATGAAATATATATTTTCAAATTAGCTAAAATTAACCAAAATTCATATATTTAAAACAAAAAATTTGAGGTGGCTTACAATCTACCCAACTTATAAAAATTTCGTCCTCAAAAATAAAAATAATTTTATGCCTGGTGGAAGAGGGTAAGAGAACTTTCTGCGGAAGAAGGATAATTCAACTTGTCCTTTCTAATTCCTTTATATTAAAGTTAAGGCATGATCCAAGGATGGGGATTCAACATGGTAAAAAGAATTTTGAGTATACTAGGTCGTACACTGATTCTTGAAAAGATAGGGGACATAGTTACCAATAGGTTCTGATTTAACGTCACGTTCTAAGAGCAATGATTCACTTAGTTCCATGTGCTACCCAACTTATAGAGAATAAGTTAGTAGCGAAACATTGGTCAGCTCCTCTTTACATGGGTTATAAAAAAACTTCAAAAAAAAGATACGAGATAATGGGGCTTTGGTGACAGTAGTCTCCAACTACCAAAGAAAATCTAGGTACTACTTTAGTGTTATTAAGTCCATAACCTTATAGAGAAAGTTTACCAATTCTTATTGCTCCTAATTTGGTCATGAGTTTACAAGATAATAGGAAGTGTCATAGTCAATTACAACTAGGATGAGATGGTACAAAGGAATACATTCGTCACATATCATGGATGTCGATGAACGATTCAACATTAAGTGTCAAAGGTATTATAATTCGTCAATGTGATCAATGTTGTGTATAGAGTGCAAGAAGGCTCAATTTAATGCAACACAAGTGTCACAAGCATAATTTGTCTCGAGTGGGCTACGAGTATATCAGCGGTTAGGGTAATTAGATTGCTGACGTAAAATTTAATTTAATTGTAATGGGATTGAATACTTTAGCGTAGGTTACTAGAATGAGGTATGCCACGAATGTTGTGGGGTCTGTAAGGAGCATGAGAGTGTATATTTGGTGATAACAGCTGGGTCATGAGTGAAGTAGGTCCAGTTAGGCTCATGAATGTCAAGGTTGTAGGAATAATTGACTCGGTGTTGCACATTAAAATCGACCGCAATGAGAAAGAATATATATGTGTCATTTGTGTGTACAATTGTATCACAGATGTCGTACGACTAAAACGAAGCATGGAAATGTGAGTTTGTGAGTGATGGTCTTGTTATGGGTATAGAGTGGCTAGTCTAGGTCATAAGGGTAGAAGTTGTTAGAAAGGAAATGATAGTGTTGTGCTTCAATTATCCGACCCACGACAAAGGATATCAAAGGATATAAAATTAAGGAGGTAATTTAATCCGCTTGGAATTAATCCTAATCGATACCAAATAAATTCAAATTTACCCTAAAATTCCAAAATAACCCTATACTAAACAAGGAGGTTACCATCTACCCAACTTATAGAAATTAAGTTGGTATTAAAACTAGAGTCATGGTCCTGCTAACAAAACTTCAGGAAGGGCCTATTTCCTAATAAGGTTACAAGAATTCTAGGGTTTACTAGCCATAATCAAAGATTTTCTAAGGAAACTTAGATACTATCTGGGTGCTATTGGTCAATAACTCTATAAGAAAAATTGCTACCAAAATAATATTGCGTCTATATAGTTCATGTTTTCCATAAAACATAAGGACTTTGTCGGGTATAACTAGGGCAAGGTGGTACAGAGACTTCGATCATCGCATGGCATTGATAACGAAGGGACGAATCAGGGGAATCACGAAGGAAGGAATCTACAGACCAAGAAAAGATAATTATGATAAGTCTAGGGAGTTTGGTCACATGATCGAATAAGGTACGATTATATAAGTATATGGAGAATCAAGTCATAGTGACTAGATCAAGGACTTAGAAATAGAAAAAAACTGATACCTACAACGAAATGGATATAACACCATAAAGAGGGTACTAACCAAAAGATTAATTTGCTACTAGGCTACGACTAGGAAGGAAAGAAGGATATACTCAATTGTTATAATTAGAAGAACCGTTGTTGCAAAAGTAGGACTCTATATATGCAAAACAAGATAAGAATTTAATAGGAAGGATAGGAATACAGTCGAGGGAGTAATACAACTAATCCTTAAACTCAATACTATATTCATATAAGTTTTATTCTATATAACATCCCTCATACTATTGGCAACCTACTTTTGGCTGTAGGTAAATAATATACGATCCTTACAACTTTATCTACCTCGCATATCCTAACTTAGTATATAAGGGTCAAGGCTAAACTAAGCATATACTTAGGTCTATCACTCATGGCATACTATTCGCTAAGGACACTTTTCAATACTCGTCTAATCTTTAATTGAAATGTCTACCCATTTTTGTACTACTTATCCCATTCTATTGTCTATCTCTCTATACTGTTGTTCGTCTAGTCTCTGCTATATAATACATATCTTCCTCACGAGAATCTTCTGTAATGACCCGCTTCGCATCTATGCGGATAGCCGATTCAAATGATATAAGTTCAATGACCCGATCCACTTTGCTCAGCAAGAAGACTTGCTTGAGGAAAATGATTTATAGACTTGGCCCTTCAGTAGTTCAGACTTAGACTTTCAAGCCTCTCTCGGAGTATCACTCGACCGAGGCGAATCATCGCTAAGGTGGGTGGCTACGATGAACTTGTCTTTGCTTAGCCAGTACGCTTAAAATATGGTTGATATATGCTAGTCGCTAGACGAATCACCCCTTGCATGCTAATAAAGAATATAATACATCTAGCTAAGGGAACAATCCCATCTGCTATATCTTTGCATAGAACATGGAAGTAGATCGATTGAACGGAATAGTAGGCTCATTTTACAGTTCTTATAATTTCATCTCGTAATGTTACTTTTGTTCCTTATATGTTGTCATGCCCCAGTCCCAAAATACACGGGACCAGGCCACGTGGCAATGGCCAACTAATATGACTCCGAGGGATTTTCCAATTTAATGGACCCGACGAAGCGTACTACGCTGTCCTAAAATACTAACAAGTCTAATATGCTAACATGCAGCAGATAAATGTCTAATCTTATCCAAAAAATATAAATAAGAAGAGCTGAAATAAATACTAAAAATAAGTGTGGAGTCTGAATGTCATAATATAATCTAAATAAGTCTGATGGGAACAAACCCACTATAATACTGAAATAAGAGTATGGAAGGACAGACAAGAGTACTAGGCTAGAACATCGACTAACTAGATAAGGATGCTCCAGCCCTAGGCAGAAGGCCTACCAGTGATTAAGAAAATTCTGAAGGTAACACCTCAAGCTCCTTCTCGGTCGCATACCTCATCTCCTGTCCGAGCTTGTACACGATCGGATAGTACACCTCGTCCAAATTTGGAAGGAAACTAGGTCCTCAGATGGACATAACAAGATACACAAATACATGCCAAATATAAATATTGAATAAGAAAAGGGGGTGTACTAACCATCTAAGTGAATGCAATATGAGGACAACCTTGGTACGAATGGGTAGGTGTAGGCATAACATCCAACACTCCGAAGAGCATGGTATCTGTACATGTAATATCCATCGTTTTGAAGAACGAGGTATATATATATATATATATATATATATATATATATATATATATATATATATATATATATACGTTTGTAACGTTCCGAAGAATGCAATATCTGAATAAAGGAAGTCATTGGATCCGTGGCTCCTCTGGACACTACGGATTCCAATGTGTGTATCCCATACGCCTACCAGTTGTCCTCCCTGCCCAATGCAAATATAAAAGTCGAATACACGACGTGCATACTACGTAACTAACATACCAGGTCTCAAATAACTAGACTAACCTGACTACGCACTAAACCGTGATGCATGTCACATGCACCGATAGCTAGTCGGGTACGCTAACTCGTATCCTAATATGAGTTTTTTATCGTGATGAGTGTAATAAGTGTCAAAGTCTTGGAAGATATCAGAATATCTTTGTCACGAACCGCACCCAAAATTTAGGAATGAGTCGTGGGTACGTCCAGCGTACGCTGCAGCATCGGCGGTAGAACGCCGTCTAGGTCTCAATAATATACTAACATAACTCATAACCTGTCAATGACATCAACTCCAATAAGGAGGATAATGAAATAATATCTCACAATAGATCATAATGTAAACCCAATCACAATAACTATAAGAGTATAAAGGTATAATAAAAGATAAGAAAAATGACATAGTCAAACACATTGTCTCAAATAGAGATAAACTACAGTCTAGTTGTCCAATATAAGAAGTCTCTACAAGTATCAAATTAAACTTAAAATAAGTCTCAACATAAACTGAAATAAACCTCAAATAAGTCTCAATGCATAAAATAAATGCTGTCGAGATAACTGCAGGTAGTGTCTCCTCTAAAAAAAGGGACTCCTCTAAGATCTCTGGTGTGTAGTCTTGATCTATACCTGGTCCATAATGTGTGGGACAAAAGTCCTCAAGATCCTCTAGAAAAATATAAAACCCCTAATTCTAAAAATTGTATTAAGTATTTAATTAATTTATAGTAATTATTAGCTAATTAGGAGAAATAGAATTTATTAGATTTTTTATTTTTAGGTGTTTGTGCCATAGGGGATTTTATGGAGCAATTATAAATTTTTTTTAATTTATTCCATGTAGGAAACCCTGTGGACAACTGATAGATTAATGGTATGCACTAATATAATTTTTAGAATTTTATGTATATATATATATATATATATATATATATATATATATATATATATATATATATATATATATAGGTATATATAAAGTTTATTAAATAGAATAGATTAATAAAAAGAAATTAGAAAAGAAATAAGGAATAAAAGGAAAGAAAAACAAAAGAGAAAGAAAATGAAAATAAAAATGGATTAAAACCCCTTAACCCAACCCATTTCCTAACTCTAACCCGCAACCCACTATTTCTCGGCCAGTTAAGAGCTTCTAAGCAGCAGCGGCTACCCCGATTCCCCCGCTTGAACGGACCCCCGCTCACCTTCTCTATATATATTACATCCCTTAAACCCTAACCCTAATTCATCCTCCCAACCTCTCAACCGCGCCGCCGAAACCTAGCCTGACCGCCGCCCGGAGCAGCCCGAGCAGCACCACCGCCGTTCAGCGCCGCGACCACCGCGCATCCGTACAACCCTGGGACAACCAATCTGAACAGCAACTTACCTGTGTTCACGTCCCGATTCCCGTGCCCTCGTTCCACCAAACTTGACCCCGTCTTTACCGGTATGATCCTCACCTGTCCCACTTCCAATCCTGTAGATTAGTTTTCATCGTGCAGCACGTAAACCTAGGTGAAAATTGACGCCAAGTCGATAAAAAATTACGATATTTAATCTCAAAAAATTCTGTTGTGGTGATCCATGTTCACGGACTCGTATCTCCCACCACAGAGATCCAAATTTGGTTTTTCTTTTTGGTATGCGAAGACCACCTAACCTAGTTTAATTCCTGTCACCTGCTGTATGTTAAATTAAATCAGTTAGAAAATCCCAAAATATACTTTTCCTAAATTCTAGAAATTATGATACGGAGTGCGCCCTGCCAAACGGGACCGCCCCGTCGTATACCAAGTGTACCAAAAGGTGCGCGCGGTATACCCAAACATGTGGGCTTTCGCAAAATATAGATTTGGACGCGTGTGCGCGTCAAAATCAGCCCGTATCCGCAAAAATTTCCCGTATCATAACTTTTGTAAAAGCCCTGCAAATTTAGTGCACACTCGTCAGAATGCGATAAAACTTGCGACACTGGACTCATGATATCGCGCTGGTCCTGTGACCCAATTTTCACGCAATTATGAGACAGTTGATCAAGTCGCCTATTGGCGGGCCCTACGGTTGACTTTTTGGGCAAATTTGTGTTCGGCTCACCGGAATCCACATTTGGATATACCGTTGAGTTCGTACTAACTTTTAGAGTTCGTTTGACTTATAATTTATTCTATTTAGAGACCGTTACCCCTGGCATACTTTTTGGTGCAAAGTGGGCCACACGTGGACCCCACTTTGACTCAAAATTACCGTTTTACCCTCCTGTGTCCAAATTGGACGAAAGGGTAGTGATTTTTAGCTATTTTGCTAATTCCAGAAATGTTGGTGATGTCTATTTCAGCATCTGGAAATATTTGTTCGGAGGCATTAGTTTCTGATCCTGTGTCCTTGATATATGTATGTTACATTTTGCAGCTTTCTTGCCAGGCAAGTATACCTTGCCATTGTACTGTTATTCATATTCCATATGTTGCATATATCTTTATTTTCTATCTTTAGTTCATATATTTTAACTATTATATAAAATGCGCATCCAAGAAAACTTGGGTGCAACGATGGTGTCGTCGTGATTTATTTTTATTATGTATATGCATTGACCTTGTTTATGAGACCGCTCCATTATCATGAAGCATCATTAAGTTTTATTTGACTGTGATACATTTTTACACGAGTTGTGAGTCTCATATAGATCATGGACGTACGTATTGACTGATCATCGGTACGTGTGGGACGTGCGTTAAGGATAACTGCTGTTAGAAACTTTGTATGCTAGTAGACTTGACAGTTATTAGAGGTATTATCGTGTCATGGATGTGACATGCTTAGAGCATAGGGTGGGGAGAACAACAAGTAAGGCGTCTGGGCTCCTTTGCACTTTCCTTTTGTTCGCCCGGATTCTTCGCCGGAGAAACGGGTGGTGATGACCACTATATATTATATATTATCAGGCGGCCTCTGCCGTTCAAAAGACGACATGCTTTGTAGGCCCCTGGATCTCCAATAGAACCATGCCAATCCCATTTTTAGCCAGATAGCCCACGCATTGGGAAAGTTGTTCTTAAACTGCATTCACTTAGACTGTTAGGCGACCCATTGGATATTTATTTCAGTACTTTATTGGTATACTTTTATGTATCTTGTTATGTCCCTCTAAGGACCTGGCCCCTTCCAGGTGTAGCTGTTCTTAAGTATTCGCAGGAGCGCAGATTCGGATGGTTACATATGTTTCGAGGAGGTCTTCTCTTCGAGCCCGTGGTTGTTAGTTGATATTCTTATATTGTGTTTGTGGTGTAGTACTTATATATTCTAGTTCGGCAGTGGATTTGTTTCCATCCGACTATCATCTTAGATACTTTTTATTGAGATCTAGTTTCATAAATATTGGTTATTTATTTATATATAATTATGTGGATGAGATTTAGATTATACCCTGTGACTTGTGATAGATTTATACCACTTGTGGATTGATATTCATAATACAGCATACAATATGCGTTATGGTTTCCATATATTGGAGTGCCATAACCATGCGGCTGGCATGCTTACGTGTTCCTAGTCCAACGTATTTTTGGGACTGGAGCGTAACGTGTTTTTAGTGGTGGCCCATGCAGGTCGATTAACAACTTAGAGAAGGAGTTAGTATGACAACTGTAGAGATTGTAGAGTCTTATCTTTTTGTGAACTTGAATTATTTTGTACCTTCTTTCATCATAATCTAGCATACTTATATTTGTTGTATTACCTTGACATATGCTGCTATTATAGCCTAGTTTTGCAAGCTTTTTTCCTTATCGAGCTTGTTCATGACACATGTATTATTGGAGTGCTATACTAATACATTGTCTAATCAGAATCAGTATATTAAGATCTAGCTAACCTTAGCGCGTTGGTTCGCCTTTCGCATGACTACTTATGTAGATTGAGATAAAATTGACTTAGCTCTTAGACGAATGTACTTGCCCTCTAGGCATGTCTGAGCGTATCGTATCGGTTATATAACTGTACTGATACAAGCATGCGAATAAGAAATTACCAAATATGATTCAATCCACAACTCCCTTGATTATTTCCATTTGAGTTCTTTAAACACATTGATCCCCATACTTCTATTCTATTACCTCCCCCTTGAACCCTTTATTATTGTTTTTTTCGTCTTCCCTTATTTTGGATAGACGAAACCTTGTGCTTGGTATGAGTGGATACACATAGAGTACTAGATATATCCATAGGCCAATCACATTATTTGGTGACTATCTTTTATAATTGATTAAGGGCATATTATATATGATATAATTGGTGTTAAAGTTTTGAGGATTGAATGACATGAGTAAATAAATTAAGAAATATTTTTCTTAAGTGTATAGCCTTATATGATAGATGGGTAAATTCTAAGTTGGGTAGAAGTTGCATTATTAATTTGAGGTTAAATTCTTTTAGATTGTGATCAAGTAGGATTAGATGGAGAGATTAAGTTATTTTAAATATGGAGGATTTTAGAAGAAGGAGTTAGATGATGAGTATTTAATAAATTTTGAAACCTTGATATGGAGAACCAAATATTTATACTTGAGCATATAATTTAAATTCTGAATATTGAAGGTTGAATTTCAAATTTGATGATTTGAATTGAAGGTTAAATTTTGATTGTTGGATTACCAATTTGAAATATTGAGGATGTAAATTAAAAATTAAAATTTGAAGAGTACAAAAAAAAAATTCATAAGTTGAAGATAGGAATAATATTTGATTAAAAATGTTTTCTAAAGGATATTATGATAGCTGGAGCTCGTAATATAAAAATAATATGCGTTATTTAATTCTTGAAGATGTTATATGAATTTAATTTAAATTTGGATGTTGATAATTTAAAAATCGAGGAGAGATTATAATATGTTAAATTTTGATTAAACATAGGTTACCTTAATTTTGAAAGTGATTGCGATGGATTTGAATAGATTTTAAATTTTGGAAGAGATTGTGATTGACTTGCCTTATATGCGAATGTGAAGGAATTAACAAATTATGCTTTATTTTAATTTCGAGGATAAAATTATTTTTAAGTTGGGTAGATTGTAAACCCCCTCACCCAAAATTAGACCTACTTGGCTTAGATAGTGAGACTAAGGCTAGTTTGAATCCAATTAGAAATAGAACACGGTATTTTTTATTTAAATTTTTTAATAATTATATCACTTAGCGCACCTTACCGTTGCTTCGATACTTGGAACACTACACTAGCCACTGCCTTCCTACAAACTTTATATCCTTGTCCTAGAAATGCCCACCATCTATTCTGACCTTTGCGTAACTTATAATTATGCTCTCTTGTGCTATATTGTAGTCGCACAACATTCGTCGCGAACGTTATTTTTTAATTCTAAATAATTCCAATTTTGTGTCCTTGTGCATTCCAATCAAAATTGGAGACACAATCTTGACCCATTTTGTTCAACCCAATTTTGATAATATTCTATCCTGAGCCCTCTATATCCATGATACTTGTGTCCCACCTAATTTTAATTCCATGTACTTCTAATTAATTCAAGAACACCATGCGCATTAATTTTAGTTAAATTAATTCAATTTTCATCTTTGTGCAATTTTCTAATTGTTGGACGCTTTTATGCAAAAATACAATAATATGTCCACACCATTGGTCATGACACATGAAGAAACATATTTTTCGTTTATATGAATTTTTCTCATGATCTTTGGAATGTGCAACACGCAACATCGCTCACTTATTTAAACCTAGTCTTGCATTTTAAACAATACAAATTATAGCCCTCCAAACATCCCCATGATAATTGGAAAATCATGGAGGTTAGGATGGAGGAAGGTACAGAATAAGCTACAAATCTCTATCTTATATCATCCTTGACTTTCTATCATGGCTTAGTTTAATTTCGAGGACAAAATTTTTATAAGTTGGGTAGAATATAAAACTCCTAATTCTAAAAACAGTATTAAGTATTTAATTAATTTATAGTAATTATTAGCTAATTAGGAGAAATATAATTTATTGGATTTTTTATTTTTAGGTGTTTGTGCCATAAGGGATTTTATGGAGCAATTATAAATTTTTCTTAATTTATTCCATGTAGGAGACCCTGTAGACGACTGATAGATTAATGGTATGCACTAATATAATTTCTAGAATTTTATGTATATATATATATGTATATATATAGTTATATATAAAGTTTATTAAATAGAATAGATTAATGAAAAGAAATTAGAAAAGAAATAAGGAATAAAAGAAAAGAAAAAGAAAAGAGAAAGAAAAGAGAAAGAAAATGAAAATAAAAATGGATTAAAACCCCTTAACCCAACCCATTTCCTAACTCTAACCCGCAACCCACTATTTCCCGGCCAGTTAAGAACTCCTAAGCAGCATCGGCTACCCCGATTCCCTCGCGTGAAGTATCACGACCCGCACCAAGAAATTGGGCATGAGCCGTGGGTACGTCCAGCCTACGCCGCAGCATCGGCGATAGAACGCTGTCTAGGTCTCAAACATAACTCATCCTGTCAATGGTCTCAACTCCATAGGGAGGACAATGATAATACAATAATTAATAGTTTATAATATACTCAATCACAAGACTATTGGAAAGTAAATGGCACGATGAGCAATAAGGATAAAGAGTTCTGACATAAGTCATACACAAATATAAATACATCACAAGTCTAAAGTCTAGATATCCACCAAAAGTCACAACAATAATACAACCCAGATCTCAGTTCTAGAACAATAATACATAAAATAGGACAGTCTAAGTGCCTGTGGGTAGAATCTCCTCTAAGATGGGTAACTCCTCTGGAATTTCTGGTATAAAATCTTCCTCTGCTCCCGGGCCATAGTGGGTAGGACAGAAGTCCTCCAAGTCCTCTGAAAATATTATCCAGTCAGGATTGGAGCGAAGCACAAACACTAAACAACAGTTTCATTTATGTTGACAAAAACTATAAAACAATGTAAGAAATACAAGATAAAATAAATATTGGAAATATAGAATACTAGAGAATGTAAAATAGGCAATAGAACATCTAGCAATGAGTAAAAATATAAGTAAATGCTAGAACAAGTGAACTGGAATAAAGAAATAAATATCTGGCTATGTGTTTGAAATATCAGTTTATTATGTGATCGGCTTGGGACGAGATCAGGCTTGATATATATGATTGGTTATGATACATGTGAGGTCAGGCTAACCATCTGGTTAGCTATGATGCGAGCTATAGTCAGGCTAATCATATATATCAGGCTATAAGGAATGTAAATAGTCAGGCTACACCCGACGTAATGTGTGGGGTGAGCTATGATGCATGTATGGTGGGGTATGATCACATAATCTGCTAATATTTCTCCAATCCCAGCTAGCACGATGGATTCCAATCACGACTCCTCATGACAGGTATCTAGGGTGCTAACCCGTGTATCCACAGTGTCAGAGTCAAGTATAGTATACAACTGGAATTATAGAATTAATCAACAAGAACAAAAACTGTCAGAGAATGTACTCGCCTGTGGTCCCAAGGAAGGTGCGAGAATCAATGTCCAAGGCGAGATCATAATGACCTAATTATAGAATATCAATGTCAAAATACGGATTTAAGGGAATAAACATGTTTAACTAATTAAATGCGAGGCTTCTAGGTCATGTTTAAGTCCATACTAGGTTAACTAGGGCCATACTAGGTTGTCTTGGTCAACACTTGGCTATACTAGGTTTTGCTAGGTCGTACTAAGGTATTCTGGCTATAATAGTTAATACCTAGCCAATACTAGACTATATTCGACAATACCTTATACTACGTATCATAGATATATAATATATACTTAGTTCCTTAACCAATACTCAAGTAACTCCTTACCTTGGTATCTCAATACCTATACTAAATCCCAAACCAATACTTAATAACCCAACTCACCTTCAATACTCTGATACAGTAGCATTGACACTGATACCTAAAGAGTATCAGAGCTCAAAAGTATAGCCACAGTTCAGTTCTTGGAATGGAAACTGTTACTGTGTATACAAACATAGTTTTATAGCCTGAAATTGTTCATGTCTTCACATTCATGGCTTAATCTCTGAGACAAGCTATGGCTACTGGCAGAATTAACTAGGTACACAGTCTGAACTTGTTCATACTTACACATGCATGGCTCAAACACTGATACACAACACTATCACAAACCCTACACTGCTACTGTACTGAATTCCCTCAACTACCTGATGCACAGTTCACCAAAATCCTCCACTCATTCACTACCACACACTGCCTCGGCTCAGTTCACCCAAAATACTGAGATATCTAATACACTAAGAACTCAATACTGAAACTGACTAAACCCCAACAACTGATAATAAAACCCAAATGCCATAACCTACACGAGCCCACAGTGTCAATACTGCACAGACCTGACCCAACCCCCTGCTCTCACTGCTGATACACACAGTAATCTCAAAAACTCGACTGAGCACAGTGAATTTCTCCCAACACATACATACACAACAACACATATATGTAGGTATAACTATATACATATATATATGTATACATGTCAAGGTTCCTAAGAACTAGGTTAAAAATTAGGTATATCCCTTATGGGGCATTTCGACAAACACTTAGGGCTGGGATCGGGTTTCTCCTGGTTACTCTTGGATACCCAAAACCGAAAACCCTAAATCAAGATCAAAGCCATAGGGAGATGACGATGACATGTAGGAATGCATATTCCCATAACCAGGGCTCACAAATTTGGGGAAAACCATCGTAGGAACACCAAAACCCTATTATCACCTAGGTTTTCATGGTAAAACCCAAAGAACCAATTCTAAAATAAATGGTGGGCTCCTAATGGCCAAACAACAACTAAAAATAGAATTAAAAGGGGTTAAATTCGGATTCTCACCTATTGGGAGATGGTTTCCTAATGTAGGTCTTCTTTCTTCAAGTCTTCTTGGTCCAAGCTCCTAGATTTCTCTTGATGGAGAAGGAAATGGGTTTCTAGGGTTTATAAATTCTAAAATTTATGGGGAAGGAAGGTTTTTTTTAAGTGGAGGCTAGGTTTAGGGATTTCTTCATGAATGAAGAAGCTTGAGGGAGGCTTTCCCTCATTATATAGGACTAGGGTTAGGGTTTCTAATGCCAAGTGGTTTAATTAGCCCTTCATGATTAGTCATGAAGAACTTAATTTAATAAGGGTTTAGTCATTTCTAGGGTTTAACTAAAAACTAAAATGCTAATTAGGGTTTGGTCACAAGGTCAAACCTAATGAGTCTTTAGGTCAAGCCCAAAAACCTATACATTAAGAACACCCTATAATTATTTAATAATTTATCATACATATTTATTTACACAATAAATTAATCAGGGAAAATTACAATAATGCCCTAATCTAGAAATGTGGTAGCGACAAGTCTACCCTCCAAATTTTTTTGGTCCTCAAAATTGAATTGAACTAGAACAAGAACGAAATCAGATAAGGAATTATACCTCAAGTCTTGAAGAGATACGGGTATTGCTCGTACATTTCGTCCTCTCTCTCCCAGGTCGACTCCCCTAGAGAGTGATGTCTCCATGCAACACGAACCAAAGGAATAGTCTGGTTCCACAACACCTTCTCTCTGCGATCCAAGATCTCTACGGGCTGCTCAGGGTAGCTGAAAGTCGGACCAACCTCGTTCTCCGAGTGATCTAGTACGTGACTAGGGTCTGCCACGTACCGCCTCAGCTGCGATACGTGGAACACGTCATGCACTCCCTCCAGTGCAGGTACCAAGTCTAGTCTATACGCCACTGCACCGACCCTCGCAAGAATATCGAAAGGTCCGATGTAGCGTAGACTAAGCTTCCCGCCTCTACCAAAATGAATTGTGCCCCGTATCGGAGAAATCCGTTGGAACACTAGATCGCCAACCTAGAACAAAATAGTCTCAACACACAGTCTAAACAAAATAATCACAAGCTAGAAAAATAATAACCTATACCTGAAACTTAAGGGGTCTACGGTGGCTGTCGGCCCAATGCCGCTGTCTGTCCTGCGCCACTCGCTGTCTGTCTCTGATGAGTTTTACTTTTTCTGCTGCATCCACAACCATTTTTGGTCCTAACAAGGCTCTCTCTCCGACGTCATCCCAAGATAACGGTGTACGACACCTTCGTCCATATAAAGCCTCGAATATCGATATTTCGATGCTGGCCTGGTAGCTGTTGTTGTAAGCAAACTCTACCAGGTGTAGATAATTCTCCCAAGAACCTTCGAGATCTAGAACGCAAGTGCGTAGCATATCCTCGAGAGTCTGAATAGTCCTTTCAGACTGCCCGTCTGTCTGGGGGTGGTATGCGGTAATGAACTTGTGCTGAGTGCCCAAGCTAGCCTGCAGACTCCTCCAGAAGTGGAAAATAAAACGACTATCCCGATCCGAGACAATGCTCACAAGAACTCCATGAAGTCTGACAATCTGCCGCACGTACATCTCTGCTAGCCTCTCTGTCGACATGCCCACCTTGAAAGGTAAGAAGTGGGCTAATTTGGTCAACCTATCCACGATGACCCAAATCGCGTCCTTCCCTCCTGGAGAACACGAAAGCCCTGAAATGAAATCCATAGTCACGTGCTCCAACTTCTACTTTGGAATGGCTAAAGGTTGAAGCAATCCACCTGGCCTCTGCCGATCCGCCTTTACCTGCTGGCATACTAGAAACCGGGATACGAAGCGTGCTACCTCGTGCTTCATTCCATACCACCATATGTGCTCCCTCAAGTCTCGATACATCTTGTTGGCACCGGGATGCATCGAGTACTGAGAGTGGCGTACCTCCTGCAAAACCTCCTCGTGTAGCTCCCCGCTCGGTACACACATCCTCGTGCCTTACCGTAAAGACCCATCATCCGCAATAGTAAAGTCGTCTGACAATCCTGTCCGAACCTGCGCCCTGATACTCCTCAGAGCCTCATCATCATACTGCGCAGCTCTGATTCTGTCCATCAGTTTGGACTGTATCTACAATCCCCATATCTGAATCTTAATACCGGGAACTAGCATCTCAATTCCCAAGCTTTCCAGATCAGCCAACAAATGTCTCTCTGTCATCAAGTACATAGCCATCGGATATCTGCTTAAGGCATCGGCGACTATGTTGGCCTTTTCTGGGTGGTACTGTAATGAGATATCGAAGTCCTTCATCAACTCCAACCACCTCCTTTGCCTCATGTTTACCTCTTTCTGTGTGAACACGTACTTCAAGCTCTTGTGGTCTGTGAAGATCTCTACACGCTCTTCGTATAGGTAATGTTTCCATAGCTTTAGAGCGAAGATAACCGCTGCCAACTCCAAATCGTGGGTACGGTAGTTCTTTTTATGAGAGCGTAACTGCGTGGAAGCATAGGCAATTACCTTCCCGTGCTGCTGAAGAACGCAATCCAAACCCTTCCCTGAAGTATCATTGTAGATAGTGAATCCACCTGTCCCCGCTGGCAACGTCAAAATTGGAGCCGTCGTCAATCTCTTCTTCAGCTCATCAAATACGGCCTGGCAATCCTCCGTCCAGACAAAATCCACATCTTTCCTGGTCAGCCTGGTCATTGACGTTGCAATCCTGGAGAAGTCTTGTACAAACCTCCTGTAGTATCCTGCTAGCCCGAGAAAACTCCTGATCTCAGCTACCGAACTGGGGGTAGCCCACGACTCCACTGCCTCGATCTTCTTCGGGTTAACCGAGATTCCGTCACTCGTCACCATATGCCCAAGATATTTAATCTTGTCAAGGAAGAATTTGCACTTTGAAAGTTTCCCGTACAGCTCCTCCTTCCTGAGAGTCTCTAAGACCAACCTCAGGTGCTCTTCGTGCTCCTCCGGGGTCTTGGAATACACAAGAATATCATCGATGAACACCACCATGAACTTGTCAAGGTACTGGTGGAACACCTTGTTTATCAGGTTCATGAATACTGCCGGTGCATTGGTTAAAACAAATGGCATTACCATGAACTCAAACTGGCCATATCTGGTTTGAAAGGCTATCTTCGGCGTGTCTTCTCTCTTCACCTTCACCTGGTGATAGCCTGACCTCAAATATATCTTTGAAAATACCTTTTCTTCGCTCAACTGATCGAAAAGATCATCTATCCTCGACAGCGGGTATTTGTTCTTGATAGTGAGGTTGTTCAAAGCTCTATAATCGATGCACATACACACCATGCCGTCATTCTTCGGTACGAATAATACCGGAGCTCCCCATGGTGATGAACTGGATTTGATGAAGCCTTTGTCCTGCAGCTCCTCAACTTGCTTCTTCAGTTCTGCCAGCTCGTTGTTGTTGACTCTATAGACATATTGTGAAATGGGCTCCGCTCCTGGCACTAAGTCTATAGAGAATTCAACATCTCTGTCTGGCGGCAAGCCTGGCAACTCCTCTGGAAATACATCTAGGAACTCCGCTATCAGAGGATGTGGCAACTCCTCTTCTTCCATCCTGGCTCTGCAAATGTGCTCCTGCTCTGCTCCGCTGCTCCTCTGGCGACCTCGAACTTCGGCTCTCCTGGTGGTCAAAATAACACTCTGCCTCCATGACAATCTATAGTAGCATGGTGTCTACTCAACCAGTCCATCCCGAGTACAATATCGTATCCCTGAAGTGGCATGACGAGTAAGCACACGCTCAACTCTTGGCCTCCCATTAATACTCTCCGGTCCTTGCAATAATCACGGACTAGGATAATACCTCCGCCAGTCGTGATCTTGCAAATCCTATCTAATGGTTCTATCTCTAAATGATGTTGAAGAGCATAAGATACAGACACAAAACTATGGGAAGCGCCAGAGTCGAATAATGTAAATGCTGGAATGCAATCGAGAAGAACTGAACCTGTAATAAAGTCTTCTGCTGGCTCGACCTCCTTGATCGCCATGGCGTATGCTCGTCCCTGGGGTGCACCTCTCTACTGCTGGTGCTGAGCAAACCTCTGCTGCTGCGGTGGAAGTGGTCCCCTCTGCTGGCCTTCTGGTACGGTAGGTACCCTGGCTGGTCCCCTCTGGGCGGCTGCTCTACCCTGACCCGGACGAGTCTGAATAGAAGGGCAATCCCTCAGCTGATATGCTAACGATCCGCAGGACAAACATGTGCCCAACCTCTTCTTGCAGATCTCTCTAGTGTGTCTTGCCTTCTTGTAGTACACACACTGTATAGCAAGCTGAGTCTGTCTCTGCTGTTGCTGCTGGGCCTGTCCTTGGGCTGGTGCCTGGTGCTGCTGATGCTGCTGTTGGTATGGCCTCTGTTGCTGCTGGAAGTATGAACGCTTGCCCGGTCCTGCACTATTGTTTGCTCCTCCTGAAGTGTCGTGTCCCCTCTTGGGCCTGAGGTCCAAGTCATCCTCAGCTATCTGGGCATCCATCAAAATTCCCTCGAAGGTAGCAGTGTGACGTCCTGACGTGCGAGACTTGATCTCCCTTGCCAGCCCCTTTCTGAACTTTTGGGCCCTGTCTCCTGGATCTCTAATCATCGATGGCGCAAAATGGCTCAGGCGGTAAAACTCCATGGCGTACTCATCAACGGACATGCTCCCTTGGACCAAGTCATGGAACTGACTCTCCAAGGCTCCCAGGGCAACATCAGAAAAGAACTTCTCCTTGAAGAACTCCTTGAAGGCCTCCCAAGTAAGTCCCCCAACAATGAGTCTCGGCTCAGTGCGAAACTACGTCAGTGCGATGTCAAACATCTGGCTGCCGACGGCCTCGATCTGAAGAACCTCCGGAAGCTGCGCCAAGCACAAGTTTCTCTCTATGTCCTCTAGCCAATCGTCGGCATAGAGTATCCCCTCAGTACCTTTGAACTCCCGAGGCATCATCTTCTTGAAGTCCATAATAGTGCCCGGCCTATGGTGGTGCTGGCCAGGATGCTGCTGCTACTCAACTCTCTCCACCGCCTGGAGAGCCACCTGATGAGCATTCTCCATGCTCACCCTCATCATCTAGGTCTGGGCCTGGTGCACCTCTGCCTGTACCCTCTGAGCCTCCACTGACATCCTCTGGGCATCAACCATGCCCTAAATCAGTGCGAACATATGTGCCCCATCAACGGGCATACCTCCAGGAAATAGAGTCGGTGGTGGTGGAAGAGGCTCTGTCACAGCTGTGGGAACCCTCTGAACAGGTGGGGGAGGAGGACCCCCAAATAGTGCAGACACTCCCATATGTACAAGAGATGTAGGAGGCACTACGAATGTCTGTCCAACAGGGTGAGTGGTGGCAGACCTCTCTGAAGCTGCTGCTCCGAGTCTCAAGGACCTGGTCTTCGGCGGCATCCTGAAGACAAATTAAAAAGAATCAATTAAGGCAATAGACACGATATCATCAAGGAAGGACAATAAATTTTTTAAGGGAAGTAATCATTAAGAATAGCATTATAAGGATCAAAATTTTCCTAATTGTGATTGAGCATATTCTCGGCCTAAATCCTATTTCCTAACGCAGGCTCGTAGCAATACTCTAAGCGAGCAACACTATGATATCGTTCTAAATGCAAATCTGGACCTGCATGGGCCACCACTAAAAATGTGTCACGACACGCACCCGGAAATTGGGCATGAGCCGTGGGTACATTCAGCCTACGCTGCAGCATCGGCAGTAGAACGCTGTCTAGGTCTCAAACATAACTCATCCTGTCAATGGTCTCAACTCCATAGGGAGGATAATGATAATACAAGAATCAACAGTTTATAATATACTCAATCACAAGACTATTGGAAAGTAAATGGCACGATGAGCAATAAGATAAAGAGTTCTGACATAAGTCATGCACAAATATAAATACATCACAAGTCTAGAGTCTAGATGTCCACCAAAAGTCACAACAATAATACAACCCAGATCTCAGTTCTAGAATAATAATACATAAAATAGGATAGTCTAAGTGCCTGTGGGTAGAATCTCCTCTAAGATGGGTAACTCCTCTGGAATTTCTGGTATAAAATCTTCCTCTGCTCCTGGGCCATAGTGGATAGGACAGAAGTCCTCCAAATCCTCTGAAAATGTTATCCAGTCAGGATTGGAGCTAAGCACAAACACTAAACAACAGTTTCATTTATGTTGACAAAAACTATAAAACAATGTAAGGAATACAAGATGAAATAAATATTAGAAATATAGAATACTAGAGAATGTGAAATAGGCAATAGAACATCTAGCAATGAGTAAAAATATAAGTAAATGCTAGAACAAGTGAACTGAAATAAAGAAATAAATATCTGGCTATGTGTTTGAAATATCAGTTTATTATGTGATCGGCTTGGGACGAGATCAGGCTTGATATATATGATTGGTTATGATACATGTGAGGTCAGGCTAACCATCTGGTTAGCTATGATGCGAGCAATAGTCAGGCTAATCATATATATCAGGCTATGAGGCATGTAAATGGTCAGGCTACACCCGACGTGATGTGTGGGGTGAGCTATGATGCATGTATGGTGGGGTATGATCACATAATCTGCTAATATTTCTCTATCCCCAACTAGCACGATGTATTTCAATGATGACTCCTCATGACAGGTATCTAGGGTGCTAACACATGTATCCACAGTGTCAGAGTCAAGTATAGTATACAACTGAAATTATAGAATTAATCAACAAGAACGAAAACTGTCAGAGAATGTACTCGCCTGTGGTCCCGAGGAAGGTGCGAGGATCAATGTCCAAAGCAAGATCACAATGACCTAATTATGGAATATCAATGTCAAAATACTGATTTAAGGGAATAAACATGTTTAACTAATTAAATGCGAGGCTTCTAGGTCATGTTTAAGTCCATACTAGGTTAACTAGGGCCATACTAGGTTGTCTTGGTCAACACTTGGTTATACTAGGTTTTGCTAGGTCGTGCTAAGGTATTCTGGCTATAATAGTTAATACCTAGCCAATACTAGACTATATTAGACAATACCTTATACTACGTATCATAGATATATAATATATACTTAGTTCCTTAACCAATACTCAAGTAACTCCTTACCTTGGTATCTCAATACCTATACTAAATCCTAAACCAATACTTAATAACTCAACTCACCTTCAATACTCTGATACACTAGCATTGACACTGATACCTAAAGAGTATCAGAGCTCAAAAGTATAGCCACAGTTCAGTTCTTGGAATAGAAACTGTTACTGTGTATACAAACATAGTTTTACAGCCTAAAATTGTTCAGGTCTTCACATTCATGGCTTAATCTCTGAGACAAGCTATGGCTACTGGCAGAATTAACTAGGTACATAGTCTAAACTTGTTCATACTTACACATGCATGGCTCAAACACTGATACACAACACTATCACAAACCCTACACTGCTACTGTACTGAATTCCCTCAACTACCTGATGCACAGTTCACCAAAATCCTCCAGTCATTCACTACCACACACTGCCTCGACTCAGTTCACCCAAAACACTGAGATATCTAATACACTAAGAACTCAATACTGAAACTGACTAAACCCAAACAACTGATACTAAAACCCAAATGCCACAACCTACACGAGCCCACAGTGTCAATACTGCACAGACCTGACCCAACCCTCTGCTCTCACTGCTGATACACACAGTAATCTCAAAAACCCGACTGAGCACAGTGAATTTCCCCTAACACATACATACACAGCAGAACATATACGTAGGTATAAATACACACACACACACACACACACATACACATATATATATATATATATATATATATATATATATATATATATATATATATATATATATATATATATGTATACATGTCAAGGTTCCAAAGAACTAGGTTAAAAATTAGGTATTTCCCTTATGGGGCATTTAGACAAACACTTAGGACTGGGATCGGGTTTTTCCTAGTTACTCTTGGATACCCCAAACCAAAAACCCTAAATCAAGATCAAAGCCATAGGGAGATGATGATGACATATAGGAATGCATATTCCCATAACTAGGGCTCACTAATTTGTGGAAAACCATCGTAGGAACACCAAAACCCTAGAATCACCTAAGTCTTCATGGAAAATCCTAAAGAACCAATTCTAAAACAAATAGTGTGCTTCTAATGGCCAAACAATAACTAAAAACAGAATTAAAAGGGGTTAAATTCAGATTCTCACCTATTGGAAGATGGTTTCCCAATGTAGGTCCTTTTTCTTCAAGTCTTCTTGGTCCAAGCTCCTAGATTTCTCTTGATGGAGGAGGAAATAGGTTTCTAGGGTTTATAAATTTTAAAATTTATGGGGAAGAAAGGTTTTTTTTTAAAGTGGAGGCTAGGTTTAGGGCTTTCTTCATGAATGAAGAAGCTTGAGGGAGGCTTTCCCTCATTATATAGGACTAGGATTAGGGTTTCTAATGCCAAGTGATTTAATTAGCCCTTCATGATTAGTCATGAAGAACTTAATTTAATAAGGGTTTAGTCATTTCTAGGGTTTAACTAAAAACTAAAATGCTAATTAGGGTTTAGTCACAAGGTCAAACATAATAAATCTTTAGGTCAAGCCCAAAAACCTATACATTAAGAACACCCTACAATTATTTAATAATTTATCATACATATTTATTTACATAATAAATTAATCTGGGAAAATTACAATAATGCCCTAATCTAGAAATGTGGTAGTGACATAAACGGACCCCCGCTCACCTTTTCTATATATATTATATCCCTTAAACCCTAACCCTAATTCATCCTCCCATCCTCTCGACCGTGCCGTCGAGACCTAGCCTGACCGCCGCCCGGAGTAGCCCGAGCAGCACCATGGCCGTTCAGCGCCGCGACCACCGCGCATCCGTACAACCCTGCGGCAACCAATCTGAACAACAACTTACCTGTGTTCATGTCCCGATTCCCGTGCCCTCGCTCGACCAAACTCGACCCCGTCTTCACCGATATGATCCTCACCTATCCCCCTTCCAATCCTGTAGATTAGTTTTCATCGTGCAGTACGTAAACCTAGGCAAAAATCGACGCCAAGTCGATAAAAAATCATGACATTTAATCTTAGAAAATTCTGTTGCGGTGACCCATGTTCACGAACTCGTATCTCCCACCAAAGAGATCCGAATTTTGTTTTTCTTTTTGGTATGCGAAGACCACCTAACCTAGTTTAATTTTTGTAAAATACAATAATTTATTAGCTGCTGTATGTTAAATTAAATCAGTTAGAAAATCTCGAAAACATACTTTTTCCAAATTCTAGAAATTACGATACGGAGTGCGCTCCACCAAATGGGACCGCCCCGTCATGTAAAAAGTATACCAAAAGGTGCGTGAGGTATACCCAGTGGAATTTCGCAAAAATAGATTTGGACGCGTATGCGTGTCGAAATCAGCCCGTATCCGCGGATATTCACCGTATAGCAACTTTTGTAAAAGCCCTGCACATTTAGTGCACGCTCGTCAGAATGCGACAAAACTTGTGCCACTGGACTCGTGGTATCGCACCGGTCTTGTGACCCAATTTTCACGCAATTTTGAGACAGTTGACCAAGTCGTCTATTGACGGGCCCCATGGTTGACTTTTTGAGCAAAATTGTGTTCGGCTCACCGGAATCCACATTTGGATATACCGTTGAGTTCGTACTGACTTTTATAGTTTGTTTGACCTATAATTTGTCCCATTTTGAGAATGTTACCCTTGACACACTTTTCGGTGCAAAGTGGGCCAAACATGGACCCCACTTTGACTCGAAATTACCGTTTTACCCCCTGTGTCCAAATTGGACAAAATGGTAGTGATTTCTAGCTATTTTGCTAATTTTGGAAATGTTGGTGATGTCTATTTCAGCATCCGGAGACGTTTGTTCGGAGGCCTTAGTTTCTGATCCTGTGTCCTTGACATCTGGATTTTACATTTTGCAGCTTTCTTGCCAGGCAAGTATACCTTGTCATTGTACTGTTATTCATATTTCATATGTTGCATGCATCTTTATTTTTTGTCTTTAGTTCATATATTTTAACTGTTATATAAAATACGCGTCCAAGGAAACTTGGGTGCAACGACGGTGTTATCGTGATTTATTTTTATTATGTATATGCATTGACCTTGTTTATGAGACCGTCCCATTATCATGAAGCATCATTAGTTTTTATTTGACTGTGACATATTTTTACACGAGTTATGAGTCTCATATAGATCACGGACGTACGTATTGACTGATCATCGGTACGTGTGGGACGTGCGTTAGGGATAACTGCTGTTAGAAACTTTGTATGCTAGTAGACTTGGCAGTTATTAGAGGTATTATCATGTCATGGATGTGACATGCTTAGAGAATGGGGTGGGGAGAACAACAAGTAAGGCGTCTGGGCTCCTTTGCACTTTCCTTTTGTTCGTCCAGATTCTCCGCCGAAGAAACGGGTGGTGATGACCACTATATATTATATATTATCAGGCGGCCTCTGCCGTTCAAAAGATGACTTGCTTTGTAGGCCCCTGGATCTTCAAGAGAACCATGCCAATCCCATTTTTAGCCAGATAGCCCATGCGTTGGGAAAGTTGTTCTTAAACTGCATTCACTTAGACGGTTATGCGACCCATTGGATATTTATTTCAGTACTTTATTGGTATGCTTTTATGTATCTTGTTATGTCCCTCTGAGGACCTGGCCCCTTCCAGGTGTAGCTATTCTTGAGTATTCGCAGGAGTGCAGATTCGGATGGTTATATATGTTTCGAGGAGGTCTTCGCTTTGAGCCCGTGGTTGTTAGTTGATATTCTTATATTGTGTTTGTGGTGTAGTACTTATGTATTCTAGTTTGGCAGTAGATTTGTTTCCATCCGACTATCATCTTAGATACTTTTTATTGAGATCTAGTTTCATAAATATTGGTTATTTATTTATATATGATTTTGTGGATAAGATTTAGATTGTATTCTATGACTTGTGATAGATTTATACCACTTGTGGATTGATATTTATAATACAGCGTACGTATGCGTTATTTTTTCCATATATTGGAGTGCCATAACCATGCGGCTGGCATGCTTACGTGTTCCTAGTCCTACATATTTTTGGAACTGGGACGTGATAAAAAATATCCAGTCAGGATTGGAGCAAAGTACAAGCACTAATAGCAGTTCCACATATATTGACAAAAACTATAATACAGTGTAAAGAAATACAAGATGGATATAAATACTGACAATAAATAATACTGGAATAACGAAATACTGGAATAAAAAAATATTGGAGCATATATCATCATCAATGGTACATCTACCAATGAATAGAAATACAAGTGCATGCTAGAACAATGAACTAGAATATAAGTGAATACTAAAACAATAACTAGAACATAAGGAATGCTAGATCAATAAACTAGAGATACATGTCAAGAACATCTAGCTAAGTGTGTGAAATATTAGCATATCATGTAATCGGCTTGGGACTGATCAGGCTTGTTACATATGATTAGCTATGATTCATGTAAGGTCAGGCTAACCATTCGGATAGCTATGATGCGAGCAATAGTCAGGCTAATCACATGTAACAGGCTATGAGTCATGTAATGGTCAGGCTACACCGACGTGAGGTGTGGGTAAGCTATGATGCATGTAGAGTTAGGTATGATCACATAATCTACTAATTTTTCCCCGTCCCCTGCTAGCATGATGGATTCCAATCACGACTCCTTGGACAGGTCTCGATGATGCCAACTCGTGTATACAACAGTGTCAGAATCATGTACACCATACAACTAGAATCATAGAGATAATCAACATAATAAAAACTGTCAGAGAATGTACTCGCCTGTGGTCCTTAGCTGGCAATACCAATGTCATGTTTTCGAGGTCTTGTCTGAATGATCCAACAGTCCTATAGACATTATTTAATGATAATACAGAATCAGTCGATACGCTATCATACACACAATTAATAGTACACAATAAACTCAGAGACTACGCTAGGGGTGCTACTTGTCCTTTAACAAGGTCAAGTGTGCGTCTAGTTGTACGGTGTTACGTCTGTAATTGCTGTGCAAAATCAGACAGTCAAACTAACATAGGGCTCGCCAGTACGTCAGTATACATAAGGCAGTCTACTACCAATTTTCAGGGTCACATGGTCAAGGTAAATACGGAATATCCGTAAATAACACTAGGGTCTCATAGTATATATACCATTATGTTCATAGTCCCAACTAGCATAGTATTTAATTACTTACAATATATATATACATACCATATATTTATATATGTATATAACAACCAATAGTTATATGCATACCAATTGAATATATATATATATGTATATATATATATGTATATATATATATATGTATATATATATATATATGTATATATATATATATATATATATATATATATATATATATACATATATATATATATATATATATATATATATATATATATATATATATATATATATCAATTTGAGTAATATATACAGACCAAATATATACATACTAAACATATACCAATTGAATACGTGTACTATATATATATATATTTATCACTTTTTCCTATTGTCAACCCAACTCCTCCACATGTATATATATATATCACTTTTTCCTATTGTTTTTCCCTTTAATCTAAACTAATACCCAGCCGACTTCTCCCCCTTCCCATCTCCTGTTCTTTACCATCTTCTTCTTCTTTTTCAAGCCGATCCCCTCGCCGAAGTCCCGCCGGAGTTCACCGCTAGCAGCCCAGTCCCCCTCGCCATCTCCCTCTCCTTCTTTCCTGTCCAACCCAACCAGAACTCGCAGGAGTCGAACCTGCTGCACCACTCGAGCCGACTGATCCCGCCTGGATCTTGACCTCGCCTCAACCCGACGCTGTCATCCTGCCATACTCGCCGAGCCGTTGAAGCCCGACCGTGACCAGCCTGACCCAACATCCCCACTGGACCCGTAGCTGCCAGCACTCACCTAGACGGATTTCAACCCCGCTGCCATTTGCCAGAAGCACGCCGGAGTCGACACGAGCAGCCCGTTGAAGCCGCTGTCCACGCCTGAACCGAGCACCCCTCGACAACACAGTACATTCATCTCCTTGTCGTCAAACCCCCTCGTTCCCGCGCGCACAGGTTCGAGATACACTTTTCGTGCTGCGTACACGAACTCGTACACGTATACGTATATTGTTCAACTTTGAGCCCCATGTACTTCTAATTAATTTGAGTCTTCTTTATTCATTCATGACACTTGTGTCCCACTTAATTTGAGCCCCATGTACTTCTAATTAATTTTAGAACACCAATTATATTTATTTTAATTAAATTAAACCAAAAATCAAACTTTCTGTAATTTTCTAATTATTGGGCACTTTTATGCAAAAGTGCATTAAGGTGTCCACCCCATTGGACACAATATATGAAGAAACCCATTTCTCCTTCATGCGAATTTTTCTATAATTTAAGAGTGTGTAACACTCAAACACCAACCCTTATCAAACCATAGCCCTCCATTATTTTGAATCAATGCAATCCTAGCCCTTCAACTTCTACATGTAAAGCCAAAGCACAAATTTCAAAGAGGGGTTGACCAGCCCAATTTTCTAGGTCAACCCAACCCTATTTCTTTTTTTGCATATATATATTCTTTTCCTATTTCTTTTCATCCCCTTCACTATCTACATACTCAGCCGACACCCCCCCATCTTCCTGTGCATCTTCTTTCTCCTCTTCCCGGCCAGAGCCTCGACCTCCGGAGCAGCTGAACCGACCGCCGAATCCATCACCTCGACAACACCTCCACCATGACTGGCCCGCTGAACCTTCTTTCTCGATTTTCCACCCGACTGACTCCCATCCGACCCCGAGCAGCATAAACCCCCTGCTGTCCACTACCCTCGCCTGACCCGCAGTCCGCCGAGCACCCTGAGCATCTCTCCGCAGCCTAAACGACAGCAAAACCACCGCCTGCACCGAACAACCACCCGCTCCACAACTCCTCCACCACTTCCCCTTGACTCTTCTCATCCTCCTCGGCTGAGCAAGCCGCTCACCACTACCACGTCGTCCCTGTCCTCCTCGTCCCCGTTCTCCCCATCTCCATCGTCCTCCTCCTCGACACCACGATGTCCCGCCATCAACAACAGAACTTCTCGGTCGTTCCCGAGCGTCTGAACCCGACTGGAGCAGCTGAACCTTCCCTTCTCCTCGTCGAGTCTGTGCACCACCAGCACCATTAACCCCACCACCTCAGTCCTCTCCTCCTCCTCGCCTGAACAGCCTCTCCTCGACCCCATGATCGCCTGAGCTCCTCCGACCTTCATCATCACCATCATCATCACCTTAATCATCATCATCATCATCATCATCATCATCATCACCTTAATCATCATCATTATCATCATCAACATCAACCTCATCGTCGTTATCGTCATCATCGTCGTCATTGCCGATCTCGTGCACGTGCACGCCGAGGCCAAGGTGAGGAGTATTTCTCTTATGATTTGTTTGTGTATATGTACGTGAATGATGATAGGATGTTAGCGTGTCATGTTATGACAACTCATTAGATGTTGATTTCAAGAGACCCTACAAATAAACCCAACTCATATACGTATACGTACGTGTATGCGTATATTGTTTAATTTGGTATATATAAATATATATTTAGTATGTGTATATATACTGTGAGGGAATTTAATGCAAATACCAGTTATGACTATATATGTATTTATGCGGTGTGGCCATAAATGTTAGTAGTAGGTATCCCGTGTCTATATTTGACTGTAATATATACATACTGTATGACCATAGGTGTTAACTGTGGATATCCCGTATTTACAGTTGACTATGCAACCTTGTATATTATGAGTTGTCTGCCTTGTGTATACTGATGTATTGGCTAGATGTGTTAGTGTTAGTGTTTGTCTGTCTGTTTTTACAGCATTTGAGGAAGTGACACCCGTGCAGTTAGAGACGCACGCTTGACACTGTTAGATGACTAGGATCACCCCTAGCGTATGAGTTTAGTATAATTATGGTTGTGTATGTGCTAGTGTAATGGCTGATGTTGTATTGTATTATATTATATGTATATAGGACCATTAGATCGTCCTACGAGACTTCAGGAGCAGGACATTGGTATTGCCAGCTAAGGACCCCAAGTGAGTACATTCTCTGATAGTTTCTTGTTTATGATATCCTCTATGTTCATTGTATTTAGTATAGATATCCATATTTTTTGACACGATGGTTACACGGATTGGTATATTCGGATCTCGTCATGAGATGTTATTCCTTGTTCATGGTGTATCTTGTGCAAGTCTTATTCTATTGATTATCTTGTACATGTACAAACACTGATTCTCGGGAAGAGTCGCTATCTTCTTGGGGAATCCCGTGCTATAGCATACCATGGTTGGATCTACTATACCAGTCGGGGGTGGGGAGTATTTTTGTGTAGATATGTGATCATACCCTTCATGTACAAGTCTTGTTTTTATGTTAGTATTGGTCATACACCGCACGTATGACTAACCAGGCCATTATTCATGTACAAGTTTCCAAGCCGATCATATGTTAAATCTAGTACTTACACACTTAGTCATTAGTATTCTTTTTTATTGTCATATTGTTCATTCTTGTATTTATTTCCAGTATTTCCTTTATTGTGTATCTTTTGTACATGTATATGCATCTTGTATATTTATATCTATTTACTGCTACATAGTTTATATCATTGATTTAGAACTGCTATTAGAGATGTACTTCGTTCCATCCTGACTGAAAATATTTTTTCAGACTGTGACTTAGAGGACTTGTTTCCGGCATACTTGGAGACTTGGATGTTATTGTTTGCAGGTTAGATTATTTTATTGTTTGGACTTGTGTTGTATTTTATTTATTTTCTTCGATATCTCATCGTGCTTTAGTTTCTGTGATTGAGTATTCCATATTATATTATGATATCTGTGTCTCCTTATGGAGTTGGATACTCGTGTGAGATTGTTTAGATAGTGCATTGACCTAGACAGCGTTCTACCGCCGATTGTGCGCCGTAGGCTGGACGTACCCACGTACTCGTGCCCCAAATTCTGGGTGCGGGTCTTGACAATTGGTATATGTTTAGTATGTATATATATTTGGTATATATATATATATATATATATATATATACCAATTGAACAACACACGTATACGTGTACGAGTACATGTACGCATCATGAAAAGTGTATCTCGAACCTGTGCGCGCGAGAACGAGGGGGTTTGACGACGAGGAGATGAATATACTATGCTGTCGAAGGGTGCTCAGTTCAGGCTTGGACAACGGCTTTAGCGGGCTGCTCGTGTTGACTCCGGCGTGCTTCTAGCGAATGGTAGCGGGGTCGGAATCTGCCCAGGCGAGTGCTGGCAGCTACGGGTCCAGCGGGGATGTCGGGTCAGGCGGGTCGCGGTCGGGCTTCAGCAGCTCGGCGAGTATGGCGGGATTACAACGTCGGGTTGAGGCGAGGTCGAGATCCAAGCGGGATCAGTCGGCTCGGGTGGTGCAGCGGGTTCGACTCCGGCGAGTTTTCGTCGGGTTGGACAGGAAAGAAGGAAAGGGAGATGGCGAGGGGGACTGGGCTGCTGGCGGTGAACTTAGGCGGGACTCCGGCGAGGGGATCGGCTTGAAGAAGAAGAAGATGGTGAAGAACAAAAGATGGAAAGGGGGAGAAGTCGGCTGGGTATTAGTTTAGGTTGAAGGGAAAAACAATAGGAAAAAGTGATATATATATACATGTGGAGGAGTTGGGTTGACCTAGAAAGGTGGGCTTGGTCAACATCCCCATTGGGATGGGCTTGGCTTGACATGTAGAATTTCAAAGGCTATGATTTTATTGCTTGAAATGGATGGCTAGGATTGCATTGGTTCAAAATAATGGAAGGCTATGGTTTGATGAGGGTGATATTGAGTGTTACACACTCCAAAAATTAGAGAAAATTCACATGGAGGAAGAAATGGGTTTCTTCATGTGTTGTGTCCAATGGGATGGACACCTTAATGCACTTTTGCAATAAAAGTGCCCAACAATTGAGAATTTACACAAAGAGAGGTTTTAGATTAATTAAATTAGAATTAATACAATTGGTGTTCTAAATTTAATTAGAAGTACATGGCATTCACATTTGGTGGGACACAAGTGTCATGAATGAAGAAGACTTAGAATATAATATTATCATAATTTGTGTTGCTCAAAATGGGTCGAGATTGTGTCTCCAATTTCGATTGAAACACACAATGATACAAAGTTAGATTTATTTAGAATTAAATATAATTGGTTATAATGAATGTTGTGTGACTAAAATAAAGCACATCATGGCATAGTTATGAGTCACACAAAGATCAAAATAGAAGACTGGCACGTCTAGGACAAGGGTGTGAAATTTGTAGGAAGGCAATGGCAAGTGTAGCGCTCTAATTATCGAAGCAATGGTAAAGTGCAACAATCAAACAAAATCACAGTAATTAAATATAAATAATTATCATGCAATATTAACACATTTAATTAATTAATGAAAAGATGAAAATATTCCTATTCTGAAATGTAGTAGTGACAATCTTTACAGCAGTAGGTGAGTCTGCTAGTGACTAAGTCAATACACTACACATCGACGCATTCGTCGACTGCTTCCGAGTCATTCTCCGACGCGCACAGTTATATAATATTTGCAACAACATTTCATACAATATTTAATAACTTGAATTAAACAGTAAATAAGGCAAGGTATACTTGCCTGGATCCTCAAGCTACGAATACCAAAATCCTGCTCCCGAAGCCTCGCTCGAATGATCCAACGATTATATATATATATATATATATATATATATATATATATATATATATATATATATATATATATATATATATATAGCCATTAGTCATTATACTAGTATGCACAAAAATACAACTATACTGCACTTAGAAACTAACGCAAGTAGGGGTTATAATCGGTCAACAGCAGGGTCGAGTGTGCAAGTGTCTAAAATGCACAAGTGTCATGTCCTTCTAAACGTACATTCTCAAATATTACAACCAAGATCAACTAAGGTTCAAGTAGGTACTAAGTTATTCTCCAACACAACTTGGTAGTGTGAACCATGTAGGTCTCCATGTACGAGTATGTCATGTTCTCAAATACTGTACACAACAAAAAAATTAGCTACCAATACGTTACATCTCTAAATATCGTATAACACTAAATATGTGTCCTAGCTAATAGGTTAGGGTGCACAATGATAATTTAGTCTAAGAACCTAGGTACTACACAAATATATGCCATACTAACAATCTAATCCCATGAAATATTTAATAACACTAACTACTATTCCAACACATGCATATATATACTAGATAATAGGGTTCACTAACAACATTGGTTCATGCAACACAATAACAAGAAGGAGAAGGAGTGAAATACAAACCTAGGGTTAGCTCTTAAACAGGGAGGGGTGCTCGGCCCGCGGCTCAAGGGTGGCCGATCTCCGACAGGTGAAGGTGCTCCGACGGACTGCACAACGACGACATTAGCAACAGTGGCAGCAGCAGCGGGGTGGTGGTGACGAGGTGACATTGGTGGCAAGAATGAGGTGGCTGTGGTCGAGGTAACGGTGAGGCTGATGGTGGCGGTGGCTATGGTGGTTGTAGATGGTGATGGCCGGGGTGATGATGGCTATGGTGGTGGCGGGATAGTCATGGAGAGGGAGGAGGAAGGTGGTGGCAGTTGTGGTGACTGTGGAGGAGGTGGTGGCTATTGTGGTGATAGCTACGGTGGTGGCGGAATAGTCGTGGAGAGGGTGGTGGTGTTGGCTGTGGTTGTCGGGAAGAGGTTGTGGTGGTGACGATGGTGGTGGAGATGGTGATGGAGAAGGTGGTATTGGTCAGGGTGTTTGGTCGAAGAAGGAGAAGGAGAAGGAGGAGGAAGGTGGTGGCGCTGTCAACGGCTGTAGGTAGTCGTGAGGAGAGGGATGAGGAAGTCGAGAATATGGAGAAGGAGAGGAGGTGGTGGAGGGTGCTGTCGACGGTCATGGTGTTGGCTGTAGTGGCCGTGGGGATGATGCGGTGGCGGGATGGTGTAGTGATGGTGATGGTCAGGGTATTTGGTCGGAGAAGGAGAAGGAGAAGGAGAAGGAGAAGGAGAAGGAGGGTGGTGGCGGGTGCTGTCGAGGGTGGTGGTGGTCGGAGAAGACGGTGGTAATGGCTGTCGAGGTCGAGTTTAATATAGGAGGAGGCGGTGATTGCTGTGGTGGTGGAAGAAGGCTGTGGTGGCAGGAATGGTGATGGTGGAGGTGTTTGGTTGGAGAAGAGGGAGGTGGTCGGCTATTTGTGGTGGTCGAGAAAAGGTTGGATGGGAGGAAGAAGAAAAAGAAGTTAGGGTTCGGTTGGAGGGTGTATTGGCTGCTAAAATTGGAGAGAGAAAGGGAGTGTTTATGTAGGAGAGAGAGAGAGAGAGAAGGAGGGCATGGGGATTAGGGCTGGCCACATGGCTTTTTCTAGGGATGGGGGGATTCCTCATGAAGAAATGGGTGGCTAGGATGGGCTAAATTTTGAATGGAGGGTGTGGATGAGGTAGGTAAAAATGTGGTGTGTTGTACACACAAAATGGAGGAAAATATAGTGTGATCGGTCAAAGAATGGAGGGTAGGTTTCTTTATGGTTTTGGTCCAATGGGAGGTGGACACCTAATTGCTTATTTGCACAAAAGCTCCTAACAATTTAGAAATTATACAAACAAGGGAGATTGGGATGGGATGAGAAAAAATACCATGTTTGGTGTGATGTAGTGGATTAAAATGGTGTGTGATATTTAGTGTGAACCTTGAGGGTGTGAGTGGGATTTTGGGTTGGTGTTGGGTCAAGTTTTGGGTTAGGTTGGGTCATTACACCAATTTAATTAAAATTAGTGTCAATGGTGTTTTTAATTAATTAGAAGTGCATAGGATTAAATTGGGTGGGACACAAGGGTCATGGACGTAGTAGACTCAAAATAGATTATTGTCATAAATTGGGTTGCACAAAATGGGTCGAGGTTGTGTCTCCAATTTCGATTGGAACGGACAAAGATGCAAAGTTGAATTTATTTGGATTTAAAAATAGATATTTGTAACGAATATTGTGCGACTAAAATGAAGCACAAGAGAGGGTATTTATGAGTTACACAAAGGTCAGAGTGGAAGGATGGCACGTCTAGAAAAAGTGTATCAAATTTGTTTGAAAGCAAATGCTAGTGTAGCACTCCAAATAATGAAATAACGGTAAGGTGCACCAAGTGATACGAATATTGTACATTAATCTAAAATACTATATTCTAATTCTAAATGGCTCCAAGCTAACCCTAGTCTCTCTATCTAAGCTAGGTAGACCTAAATTTGGTCGAGGGGGTTTACATATGTTCTTTGAAGTACATTGCTCCATATGTCTTGAAATGCTCCTAACATAGATACGACCTCGGTACAGAAGCACAACATAGATTATGTGCACAACATAGATTCTGGTTAACTTACCTATGGCAGAAGACTATCAAAATAGTCGTTCCAAGCCAAATAATAGTAACATAGAAGTATTCGGGACCGTTGGGTCACCAAGGCAATGCCCAAAATGGGAGTTACAATCAGTAGTAAACCGTCAGCATAAACGGTGCATGAAAATAGAAACACACCAGATCATGAGATCTCTGAACGAGTAAAATGCATAATCACTATGTCAAGTAGCTATGTTGATTCAAGGTCTTAAAGTGTTACATATGATGGTCAATAGTCATGGAAAACCTATGCACATGCTTATGGTTCCTGCGGACGGTACGCTGGTCGCGCCGGGGTCGATCCGAACTAGTCAAGAATATTTCAGATAGTCGTTTGCTTTAGACGGGAAGGTGTATAGTGGGGCTCGCTACCCGCGTTGCATTCCATTCCCGTGCTGAGACTATACCTTATCCATGGCAGCTTGTCAGGTTATAAGACCAAGTTTTTATCATTAGTATATTCCATATGTGGCGGCAACCCGCGTATAGGCTCGTAGGAACTTGTGGCAAGTAACGGATATATGACACACTATGCGTGCAGATCGTTAGTTGGACTAAGTAACCTGAAGCTTGAAACGCATTTAAGTAGTCTGAGTAAAATATGCCTATATAAGTATAAAATGCCGGTGTAAAATGAGTATAAGACATCTGAGTAATCTGTACAACCTGAGTCATAAAATAATATGAGTATTGTAAACTGTGTATATCGTGCATCTGGTTTAGAACACAATCGTAGCATATATGTATTGGTTATGCGATCTTGGAATTTCTATTTATCTATATTCGTTCTTGGTTTAACTTGGTTTTAAACTTGGGCAGGGAAGGACAAATGGTAAGTTGGTAAGTATCGTCGTATTTTTTGTATATTGCATGGCGCACTGACAAACGAGATAGGCTTTGTATCTTATGCAATAAAATTGATCCTAAGGCAAGAATAGCGAGATTACTTAATAGTTGGTGCACAAAACTAATATAACGTGTTGGATTTATCGTGCGGATGAGAAGTCTTCCCACCAGTGCATTCATGTACTGATAACCCACCATATTGCTTGTAGGGTGTGGAAGAACCTCGTTCGGTGCAAAATGTCCCCTCGTGCATGCTAAGGCATAAAGTTCGCTCTAGAGCCTTGGAGTGTTACGTCCGAAGCCGAAACATATATACATGACATAATGTTAGAACATCGCCTATGTATCATCCCAAGTTGTAAGCCGCTTGGCATGCCTTTATTCTTAGAGAGAGAGAGAGAGAGAAAGAGAGAGAGAGAGTGCGCTTGAGCGACTTATAATCTCGGTCTAGCGCCGCTTGTAACCTTATTCATTATCAATAAAGAGCTATTTTGTATTCATACTTGTGTTTATTCTATGTTTTTGCTATATCGACTTGGTAAACTAGTTATAAACGGCCATTTTGGTATTTGCCTTGCGCGAGCGCAACTCCAGGCTCGTACGACATCACGTTCCGATAGAAACGATCATCCCGTGGGAGCGCTGCTGCGGTGATTCGTGCCTAGCGTGGCCGGCCGATTCCAGCGGAAGATCAGGGCATACAATATTGGTATTAAAGCATGGCTTTGCGTCCTTGGACTTCTTATCGATTCTCTCAGTTTCGAAAGCTCATTTGTGGGTTATGGTACATATACTCTCTCTCAAAGTTCTAATGGAATGTTCCATACAATGAGTCTAAATAGTTTTGAAAGGTATATGTGAATGATATGATTGCTTGGTCAGGATTTCGATGCGAAGGCCTTTGTGCCAATCTATGTCAGACCTTGTGGGAATAGACTTATGTTTGAATCTACAAGTTATATATGAACTTGAATGCCTATATGAGAACACCAAGCGGGTTAGTATACAAGATTTGGGTATCGTTCGAATAAGAATAAAGTTGGACTTAGAATGGAAATCGATAGAGACGTCATCGGAGTACCGCTAAGAAGAATAAAGGAAATCATGTATGGATTTTAAGATATAGTTGGGATGGTTATTCATAGCGATAAGTTATGATTTAAAAATATACTTCAACTGTCTCGATGCATAAGCAATAACTTTGCCATGTTGCATCAAAACACATCCTAGTCCACTACCTGACGCATCACTGTAAACAACAAAACCTCCTGACCCTGAAGGAAGAGTCAAGACAGGTGCTGTTGTTAATCTTCTCTTCAATTCTTCGAAGGCCTTTTGGCAGTCTTCTGTCCATATAAACTCCTGGTCTTTACGTGTCAACTTCATCATAGGCTCCGTAATCCTTGAGAAATTTTCTACAAACCTTCGATAATATCTCGCAAGTCCGAGAAAACTTCTCACTTCTGCAACTGATGTAGGTGTAGGCCAAGTCTCTATTGCAGCAACCTTCTCCGGATCAACTGAAAGTCCTTCTCCTGAGATGATATGTCCCAAGAAAGGCACTTTATCCATACAAAACTCATACTTACTGAGCTTGGCATATAACTTCTCCTGTCTCAAGGTCTCTAGCACAATTCTGAGATGCTCCTCGTGCTCTTCGTGGCTCTTAGAATATACTAGAATGTCATCAATAAACACATACACAAATTTATCCAAGTACTGATGAAAAACTCTGTTCATCAAACTCATAAACACTGCTGGCGCGTTGGTTAAACCAAACGGCATTACCAAGAACTCATAATGTCCATACTTGGTCCTGAAAGCTGTCTTCGGTATATCCTCCTTCCTTACTTTGATCTGATGATAGCCAGATCTAAGGTCAATCTTCGAGAATACCCTAGCACCACTCAATTGATCAAATAGATCATCAATACGTGGTAAGGGATACCTGTTCTTGATGGTCACAGCATTTAGTGCCCTGTAGTCAATGCACAACCGTACTGTTCCATCATTCTTCGGTACAAATAGTCTGGGTGCTCCCCAAGGTGAAACACTGGGCCGAATAAAACCTTTCTCCAAAAGATCATTAACTTGTTCCTTCAATTCCACGAACTCCTTAGGTGCTAGCCGATATACTGATAAAGTGATAGGCTCTGCTCCTGGAGTTAAGTCTATTGTGAATTCTATTTCTCGATCAGGTGGTAAACCTGGAAGATCATCAGGAAATACATCCACAAACTCTGATATGACTCTTGGGTAACCTGTCTCCCCTTCTACATATAGTACCCTAAGAGTGGGCTGAACTCCTTGCTCTACTGCTTTCCGAAGAAACTCAAATTCTGGATGTCCAGGCGGTCTAAATATAACCCGTCCAAGTCGGCAATCAAGAGTCGCATGGTACTGACTTAACCAGTCCATACCAAGTACAACATCATAATCCGGCATGGAAAATATCAGAAATTAAGCTCGCATCTATCTTCCACAAACTACTACAGAACATGATCTACAGACGTCACTAACTGGGATAATTCTACCTCCCGTAAGAATTCTCTTAATCTTCGGAAGGGGTGCGGTATCTACTCTATGGGTGGCTACAAAGCTAGCTGCTATAAATGAATACGATGCTCCAGAATCAAATAAAGCTACAGCTGGTAATGAAGCTACTAAAATAGTACCTGCGATAACCTCTCCCGCAGTAGCTTTCTCCTCAACAGTCAATGCAAATGCCTGGCCTCGTCCCTGAGCTTGGCCTCTCTGCTGCTGAGCCTGCTGAAATAGAGCTGCCTGTGGTGCCAGTGGTGGTCTCTGCTGATTTCCTCCTGGAGCTGGTGGTCTGACTCCTCCAACTCCGGTCTGCGGTGCTCCTACTACGGGATAAGCTGGTCGTTGTGCAGGTAAAGCTAGTCTTGGTGCTCCCTCTCTACGCTCGGTGCAGTCTCTGGTTTGATGCTGGTTGGATCCACAAGCCAGGCATAGTCCCAACTTGCGTCTGCATTCTCTCTCAATGTGACCTACTTTGCCGCAGTGGTGACAAGTAGGGAGAGATATGGCCCTGTGTGCTGCTATCTCTGGCATACTCCTCTGGGTTCGTATTGCAGAATCTCCATGTGATGTCCTGGATGGTGCTGATGTGATTGGCCTCTTCAGATTTGACTCCCTTCTAGTGACGCGCTCCATGCATCGTGCTGCTGTAAGAACGTCGGTATATGATGTAGGTGCGACCGATCCAATCAACCTCTGGAGCTCGAACTTCAGCCCGTCAAAGAACTTCTCAGCTTTCTCTTCCTCTGTCGAAATCAAGGTTGGGGTGAAGCAACTTAGACGAATAAATTCTGCGTTGTATTCTTCCACTGTCATATTGCCTTGGATAAGGCGGTTGAACTTGTCTTTGAGCTCCGATCGTGCAACTGCTGGAATATACATATCTCGGAAGAGTCTGGAGAACTCTTCCCAAGTGACTTGGTTCTGTCCGAGCCTCCTCTCTTCTGATAACCACCAATGATGTGCATTTTTAGTCAACTGCATCCTGACTGCAGTCATCCACTTCTCTCTCGGAAGTTCAGCTGCTTCCAACTGGTGCTGTATGTTCGTGAGCCATTCGTGTACTTCAGTTGGCCCCTCTTTGCCCAAAAAGGTACGAGGCTTGAGCTGGCAGAAATCAGTGATAGATTCTGTCGCTGGTCGCCTAGATGGTGGGTTTGCCTGCTCCAATGCGGATACCAGGATGGTTCTCAAATACTCTGCCTCATGACGATGAGCTTCTTGCTGAACCTGCTGCTGGGCTTGCATCATGGCATACATCATCTGAAACATCTGTTGCCCGTCCATGGCTTGCCCTGGCGGGAAAACTGGCATCTGTGGAGTGAACTGTGGCGGAGGTGGGATGTGGTCACGCCGAAACCTTGGATTAGGCTGGACGGTTTGATTTCCTTGAGCAGATTATCCTCCATTCCCTGGTGTCACTCCGTCTCTATAAGTAACCACAACATCGTGTGGCGTATCCAAGGAAATCTCATCTCCGTCTCTTGGATCCATTACTCTGCAACCAAAAGATAAACTATAAGAACGCTCAGAGGAATCAACACAGGATGCAAATCAAGTAACAAATTCGAGTTCGATATAGAGTTCAAAAATGGTTCAAACAATGGATGAGATCCTATAACTTATCCTATCCTTAGGGCAGGCTTGTTCGGTCCTAAGTTAAAACCGAACGATTTATTTGTAGACCTGCATGGGCCACCACAAAAACCATATCACGCCCCAGTCCCAAAATACCGAGGGACTAGACACGTGGCAATGGCCAGCAGCACACACTGATGGACAAACCTAATTTAATTGATCCATCAGGGCATACTTAAGCTGTAAAATAAAGTCTACGACAACATGGCACAACTAATCTCATCCATACAAGATAAAATATGATCCACATAAAATAAGAAATATAAATCATCAACCAGTCTCAACAAAGTGCTTCAGGGAACAACCCGATAAAAATCTGATACAATGGTTCAACAGACCAAAATATAAATGACTGAATAAAGTAAATACTAAGCATGAAATATGGATGCTCAGGAAAAGTCTTCAGCTAACACCTCGTCCTCGGGTGTCGGTACAGCTCCTGTTTCAGCTCCTACTGCGGTCCCGTATACCTCAGGATAGATCTCGTCTGCAAATTCTGGGGACATAATCCGGATCCAGGTCCTCAGGGGACATAGCAAGGTACAAGATAATACAAGCCAAATAAATACAGTGCATCAAATAATGAAATAAATAGGGTAAGTATGTAACCATCTGTGTGAAATGCAAGAGAGAGCATCACTAGTACTCAGGCTGAAACAACTATAAGCTCTGTGTCGGGGAGCCGGTAGCAGTGATATCATGTGGTGGTCTAGCTCAGCGGGAGACTGAGAAGCCGGCATAATATAGTCAACCTGTAGCCTGTGTGTCTCTCCAGCAATAAATAAAATAATAGGGGAACACTAAATAACCAGCTAAGTGATATGCAAGATGAGAGAAGCACTAGAACTCAAGCTGAAACCACTACAAGCTCTGTGTCGGGGAGCCGGTAGCAGTAGTAATGAGTAATGAGCCAAGCTCGGGTTTCAGAGTCTTGCACCTCACAATAATAGGGGATATATATGTATGATCAGCCTATAGCCTGTGTGTCTCTCCCCACCCAATGTAACCACACATCTCATGTCCATAACGTCTCATGTACATGTCACACAAGATCATAGCTAATGCAACAAGTCATAAAGTATCAATGAATATAATGTCTATTTTAGAAGTCTGTATCCTATACAGAATCACCATGAATATCTCAGGAAGATCCTGTCTCATGAATAGTGTCAAGTGTCCTGGGTTATAGTGTACTTGGTAAGACCAGTACGAGAATGTAAAGGGGGTCACGAATGTCCATCTCTAGATGACAATACACAATTCCGCGTACGGGGTTGGCACCCGACTAATAATCGGACGCTAAGTACTTCACACGGTCCTACGTCAAGCATGCACAGCAATATAAATAAAGCAAGGAAATATGCAACAAGAACTGCAAAGTTGGCAAGGTATACTTGCCCACTGATGTATAAATAAGTCAAGGAAATAAGTAGCAAAGCTGCAGGGTTTGGCAAGGTACACTTGCCTGGGGTTTGAATACCAACAGTTGTCCCTGTGTCAGTGGATCCTGTAGGTACTCCTCCAAAAGCTGTAATAAATATCACCAACAGTCTCAAAAAATATCAAATAGCTAGAAACGCCTGTCCTTACGTCCAATTTGGACTCAGGGGCAAAAATGATATTTCCGGGTCAAAGCGGGGTCCATATGTGGGCCACTTTGCACCGAAAAATGTGTCAGGGTCAAAGGTCTCCAAATTCGTCAAACTTAGTGTCAACAAGTCAGGAACGATGATACGAACCCAACGGAACTTCCAGAATTGGATTCCGATGAGCCGATCACAAAATCGCCAGTCAAGTGGAGCCTGTAGGGCCCACGATACGCGATTTTGTCAACGTTCTCGGAATCGAACCAAACTTGGGTCATAGGACCAGCGTATTGCTACGAGTCCGATGGCACAAGTTTCGTCTCGATCCGACGTGTGTACATAAAGTTACAGCGTGTTCCAGAATGGACAGATACGGGACGTTGTCGGCGGATACGCGTTGATTTCGGTGTGCACGCACATCCGAATCGACTTTTGCGAAATCCCGCACGTTCGTATCAATGACGCGCACGTTTCGGTAAAGACCGCGTGCGAACAAGTCGTCCTGTTTGGTGGGGCGTACTCAGTTCCGGGGTGAAACAAGGCGTTGGGTTTCTTGTTTTTGGATCGCGGTTTACGATCACCACAGGACGCGACGCACCGAGCGGGTTGCACGGGCATCGAGAGGGTTATACAGTCTATGCGTCACAACTGGCGGAACGGAAAACAGCATAACAAGGAGAGAGGAAATGTTACCTGAACAGGGCTCCGTGAAATCTGAATTCTCGTGTCCGAGTGTCTGGATCGCGTCCTGGTCCTGTGTCCGGGTCGGGGGCGACTATGCCTAGGGCTGCTGGAGGCTGGCCGTTCTTGTCGGCGGAGGGTGGCTCGTCTGGCGGCAGAGGCAAGGTCGGGGGTGGATGACGTAGAAGTGGGAGTCGAGGGCTGGTCGACGGAGCGAGGGGGTTGAGCGGCGACGGAAGTATGGAGAAGAGGGAGTCGAGGGGTGGTCGACGGAGCGAGGGGGTCGAGCGGCGACGGAAGGATGGAGAAGAGGGAGTCGAGGGGTGGTCGACGGAGCGAGGGGGTCGAACGGCGGCGGAAGGATGGAGAAGAGGGAGTCGAGGGGGCTGTGGAGTTCGGGTCGGCGGCGGAGGAGAGGGAGTCGAACAGCGGCTGTGGAAAGAGGTCGACGGAAAGTGACCGGAGCGGGGCTGCGGCGGAGTCGGCTGCGTCAGCGGGGATGAGAGGAGAGAGAGGGTTCATTGGCGGCAGACACGGAAGTTGAGGGGCTTTTATAGCCGGTGAATAGTGAATCCGGCAAGGGTTAGGGTTTCGTCCGGGTTTCGGGTCCGGGTCAGGTTTGATTCGGATTCGACCCAACCCGACCCGCTAGGTCTGGGTTGGCTTGGTTCGGTTCACTGCGGTTTGGTTTATTTAAAATAAACCGGTTCAGCCAGGGTTTGTTTAGGTTTAATTCTACATTGATTTTTAGGGCTTTTAAAAATGATTCCGGAGTCCAATAAATTCGCCAAAAATTATCCTATGTCCGATTTTCTATTTTACACCATAAAATATTATTTTCATAATATTTTGATATTAATTAACATCATTTAAAAATTCTTAAATCACAAAATTCCTTAGTTTTAATTCAAAAAAAATTATAAAAAATTAGGAAAAATTGTATTAAAATATTCTAAAAAATCAGGGTGTTTATATATCTACATACATAAATGTATACATTCATACATACGTACGTACACGCGTACGTGTATGCGAGGGAAGGAAGCCGTACCTGAGCGTATCTACGACAATGGCGAAGACGACGACGACTAAGAGTAGGCAGGGGGTGGTGGTGCTGGCTCGACGTGGAGGGCCTGGTGGTGGTGAATGGATCGGCTTGCCTGGACCGGAGTGCAGGGAACATCGACCGAAGTAGGGGTGAACGGGTGGTTCTAATGGTGGAGGGGCTGGTCGTGGAGGGTAGTGGTTCTGATGAGTTAAGGCCGGAGCTGGGAAGATGATGGAGGAGGAGAAGAAGTTCGTGCGGGGAGAAGGACAGGTCGGGGAAGTTGCAGTGGAGGAGATCACGATGGTGATTCCGGTATTGGTAGGGTGGTTTTAATGCAGCGGGGCAGGGAGGTCGGACTGAACGGGAGAAGCGGGGTCGGTACAGCAGGCCAGACTCGGGGTGGTGCTGCTCGGAGAAGAGAAGAGGCCGGGTGGAGGTTCGGGTCGCCGGAGAAGAAGAGTATGGAGGAGGAGCGGTGGAGAAGCGGGACTGGGCTCGCCGGAATAGGTGATAGTTCTGGTGGTGCTGGGTCGGCTGGTCGGGTGCGAGGTCGGGGCTTGGCCGGGCCGGGTGAACAGTGGCTGGAGGGTTGGTATTCCCCCCTTTTCCAATTTAAATTAAAAAGGAGAAGAAGAAGAAAGGAAGAAGAAGAGAAGAAGAAAGGAAAAATTTTAGGAAAAATAAATTACCTACGGTTAGGGCTTGTGAGGAGGGAGGAGAGAGAAGATGGGGGCTTCCCTAGGTTTGGGGATTAGGTCATGGTTGGGAAGAGTGTGTGAAATGACATTAAATAGGAAAGGGTGTGTGGGAATGAATGGTGTTGATGCACCCATTTTGAATGGGTAGTCAGGATTTGACATAGAGAATTCACTCATGCAAGGATGTGGGTTGTTGACTAGTCAAATATTAGGGCTCTCCATTTGGTTTGAACCAATAGGGTGTTGACACCTAATGCAACATTTGCAAATGAGCCCCCTTAAATTTGGGTATTTGCACAGACACATAAAATAATAAAAAATTGGTGGGCGATTTGGTGTTTGGTATTTTGTAGGGTGAGGGCGTGTTGTGTGTTTTGTATGGGCTTAATTAATGGGGCACTTGGATTAAATTGGGTTAAAACGGAATTAGTCAAAGTTGGTATCCCCAATTTAATTAGAAACAAATGCAAGCGGTGTTCTAAAATTAATTAGGAGTACATGGGGGCCAAAATTAGGTTGGGTCACAAATATCATTAGTGAAGAAGACTCAGAACAGAATATTACCCTAATTTGGGTTGCACAAAAAATGGGTCAAGATTGCCTCCAAATTTTGATTGGAACGCACAACGATATAAAGTTGTAATTTATTTAGAAATTAAATAAACGTCCGTGACGAATATTATGCGGCTAAAATGAAGCACAAAAGAGCATAATTATGAGTTACAAAAAGGTTAGAATGGAAGGCGAGCACGTCTAGGGCAAGGTTGTTAAATTTGTTGGAAGGCAAAAGCTAGGGTAGCGCTCCAAATATCGAAGCAACGGTAAGGCGCAACAATTAAATAAAATTACGATAATTAATCACAGTCCCAAATAATTAAATTCTAATTAATACAAATTAAATAAAAAATTCTATAATTCGGTCAGGTGTTCATCTAGTGGGCCTCTAGGTCAATTCTACTAGCTCAAATATTAATGAACACTGTATATATATAATATATTTAAATACACATCTCATACAATTACTAAATTTAAATGCACATATCATGAAATCATTTAATGTAACTACCACAATATTAATAATATATAAAAGTCGAAAATACCCCTATTTTTGGAATGTGGTAGTGACAATTTGGAATAATCGGAGATGCGATCGGAGTTAGTACAATAGGAATATGGCGCGAACAAATAACAGTGCGCGTAGAAAATTTAGATTTGAGTAGGATATTGCTCGATAGAGTTCGACTGAGTATAAATATTACGATTTCAAATTTGGGAGACTTTATATCATATCAATGGTTGAATGATAGCATGGATTGATGCAAGTTAGAAAATCTTGGTTCAATGATTAAGATAGGCGATAACGGATTTAATCTTGACTTGGACGAATGATCTCGAGTCTAGTTCAAAGGTAACAGTCAACATCAGGCCCAAACAAGATCGATTATTCTACGGGAGCACTGGCGTGATGATTTTACGTCCGACGGGGATGATCAAACTCGCAGGGATATGTTCAAAGATTTTACAAATAAACTCGATAAAATAAAATATATCAAAAGTGAATAGACATGGCTTTGGGATTTAAAACTTAGTTGTTTGAGGAATGCTAGAAGTAGACTATGAATTTATCAAACAGAAACATTAAAGTTGGATAATTTTACTAGACGAATTTTGATCATGGCCTGAACGGACATGACTTAAAGGATATATATCTTGAATGGAGCAAAGTAAAATAATAAGGTATCTCGATCATTTTGATAATAATCCTATTATTTGACGTTCTTATCTTGTGCGAGCGTAACTCTATGCTCGTGAAGCTCGTACATGTGTTACGCCCAGATTAGTATGGTTATCCTGCGGGAGCATTGGCGTAGTGATTTCACGTCCAACGGGGATGATTGAACTTGCGGAAGACCGGAGCGTGATAATTAAAGGATCGTCTTGCTTGTGGTTCGATACGATAAGACGAGTTTTAGGATACAAATGAATCTAAGTATTTTTGAGGAGGAGTTAGTCTAGAACGTGAAGTAAGATATGCTGGATGATTTCATGAACGGATACGTAGATCATGTTAGAGACTTAGAGTTTATGATATACATCGATGATTTAGAAGGTGATCGTGACTTGGTGGTCCAGGCTTAGAAAAGAATGGATAGGTAGATTCTATCAAATGTAATGAAGGAGATATACTATGCAAATCGATGGGTTTGACCTGCGACATGGATATATTATAGATTTAATTAAACGAACGTGGCTTAGGAATGGTTTTACTAATGAACCTGGATCATGTGAAAATAAATATGTTGATGTGGATAGAATAATCTGTGCTCGATGTTTAGAAATATGAGTAAAATGAGCTTGGGTAGAATATCCCATATGAAAGAATAATAGTTCGACCTTAGGAATTTGGAGCGAGTATCGTGCAACAAATTTGCTCGATAAGAATCGTGAACTTAAAATGTAACTTTGACCTTGTGAGCTGACCTAGTGGCTAGGCAGACGACCCTATGCCTTGAGTTAAACTGGAGTGACTGACTTCAGAGTATCGTTCGAGAAAATGATAGAATTGGGGCAACGAGACTTAGAGTTAGGACTTGGAACTGGAAGTGTATGCTAGCGACGTTGGCGTTGAAACAAACATAATGGAAGATAGGACTTGAGTAATAATTGATTTGGTTGGATAAGTTATTTGACGATGAATAAGACGATATTAGAGAATTGTCGGACAAAACTCTTAGGATTGGAATTAGTGATATTCGGGATAAGTTGGCATAACAAGTTAAATCATTGCTTGGAAGAGGTACATTGCTAGTAATGAAATACTTGAATTTGGGTGAGATTGGAGTAGACGATAACTAAAATGAACCCGAGTTCGGTTATTCGAGTAGTAAAGCGATCAGCGATTCAAAAGATTTTTACGGGTAGCTTGTCTGACTTAGCTGTCACTAAGCTTGGTTGAAATACACATATTTGGGGGACGCCTTGAATATGGGTACGATCCAGACTTAGCAATATGTATAACTCGAATGCAGCTACAAATAAAAATATTCGAATTCGCATGGACGAGTATAGCAACTGAAGTAAGATTACCATAGCCCTAGATCATCATTCGTGATGGATTATAATATACTCCGGGTTAAGCGATATATGTTTCACGTTAAGTCGCATTAAAGACTGAGTCCAAAGTTGGATTGAATGATAGAGTCATTCAATGAGGCAGACCCCGCACGCACGTGACACGAAATGAGAGGCGAGTAGAAAATTGTGTTCGAACGGATCTAATGATATAGATTGATATGCTTGAGTTAGATTACAGAGTGTGCAATATAACGATTTATGCTCAGGAAGTCCCGAGGATAAGACTTATTTTGAGTGGTGTATAATGTAACAACCACTCCGCATCTATGCGGATAGCCAATTCAAATGACACACGTGCGATGAACCAACCCACTTTGCTCAGCGAGAATACTTGCTTGAGGCAAAAGATTTCCAGACTTGGCCCTTCAGGAGTCTAGACTTAGACTTTCAAGGCTCGCTCGGAGTATCGCTCGACCGAGGCAAATCATCGCTAAGGTGAGTGGCTACGATGAACTTGTCTTTTCTTAGCCAGTACACTTAAAATATGGTTGATATATGCTAGTCACTAGACGAATCACCCCTTGCATGCTAATAAAGAATACAACACATCTAGCTAAGGGAACAATCCCATCTGTTATATCTTTGCATAGAATATGGAAGTAGATCGATTGAACGGAATAGTAGGCTCGCTTTACACTTCTTATAATTTTACCTCATAATGTTACTTTTGTTCCTTATATGTTCTTTGAAGTACATTGCTCCATATATCTTGAAATGCTCATCACATAGATACGACCTCGGTACAGAAGCACAATATCGATTCTGGTTAACTTACCTGTGGCAGAAGGCTATCAAAATAGTCATTCGAAGCCAAATAATAGAAACATAGAAAGTCCTTGGGACCGTTGGGTCGCCAAGGCAACACCTAAAATGGGAGCTGCAATTAGTAGTAAACCGTCAGCATAAACGGTGCATGGAAATAGAAACACACCAGATCATGAGATCTCTGAACGAGTAAAATGCATAATCACTATGTCAAGTAGCTATGTTCATTCAAGGTCTTAAAGTGTTGCATATACTAAAAGTTTACTGTTGATGGTCAATGGTCATGGACAACCAGTGCACATGCTTATGGTTCCTGCGGACGGTACGTTGGTCGCGCCGGGACTGATCCGAACTGGTCAAAAATGTTTTAGATAGTCATTTACTTCGGACGGGAAGACGTATAGCGGGGCTTGCCACCTGTGTTGTATTCTATTCCCGTGCCGAGACTATACCTTATCCATGGCGGCTGGTCAGGTCATAAGACCAAGTTTGTATTATTAGTATATTCCATACGTGGCGGTAACCCGCGTATGGGTTCGTAGGAACTTATAGCTAGTAACGGATATACGACGCACTATGCGTGTAGATCATTAGCTGGACCAAGTAACCTGAAGCTTGAAACATATTTGAGTAGTCTGAGTAAAACATGCCTATACAAGTATAAAATTCTGGTGTAAAATGAGTATAAGACATCTGAGTAATCTGCACAACCTGAGTCACAAAATGATATGAGTATTATAAACTGTGTATATCGTGCACCTGGTTTAGAAACATGCTCATAGCATATATATGCACGTTATGCGATCTTGGGATTTCTATATATATATATCCGTGCTTGGTTTAACTTGGTTTTATACTTGGACAGGGAAGGACAAATGGTAAGTTGGTAAGTATCACCGTATTTCTTGTATATCGCATGGCATACTGTCATACGAGATAGGCTTTGTATCTTATGCAATAAAATTGATCCTAAGGCAAGAATAGAAAGATAACTTAATAGTTGGTGCACGGAACTAATATAACATGTTGGATTTGTCGAACGGGCGAGAAGCCTCCCTACCAGTGCATTCATGTACTGATAACCCACCAGATTGCTTGTAGGATACGGGAGAACATCGTTCGGTGCAGAATGTCCCCTCGTGCGCGCTAAGGCATAGAGTTCGCTCTGGAGCCTTGGAGTGTTGCGTCCGGAGCCGAAGTACATATACATGACATAATATTGGAACATCAACTATGTATCATCCCAAGTTATAAGCCGCTTGGCACGCCTTTATTCTTAGAGAGAGAGAGCTTGAGCGACTTATAATCTCGGCCTAGCGTCACTTGTAACCTTATTCATTATCAATAAAGAGATATTTTTTATTCATACTTGTGTTTATTCTTTGTTTCTGCTATATTTACTTGGTGAACTAGTTATCTATGAAGGTTTCAGTATTTGTCTTGCGCGGGCGCAACTCCAGTCTCGTGCGGCATCCCGTCCCGATGGAAACTATCGTCCCGTGGGAGCGCTGGCGCGGTGATTTGCGCCTAGCAGGGACGACCGATTTCAGTGGAAGATCGGGGCATGAAATCTTTCGGCTAGGCTACTACCCTATTACACAAGCATGATGTCATGGTTATCTCCTTGCATGATAATTCTTCGAACTCAATGAGATGATAAGATTTCTATATGAGCTTGGGTCTAATCTTGATACAAGTATTATCGAACTATTCTATTCACAATGAGGATCTCTAATCATATCTTCTAGAGTCTTCCATAAGGTTGGTCCTATTTTCATTTAAGGAGCTACGGCTAATTCTAAGGTTCAACTGGGTATTCTTTCAAATCATCCCCATAGTGGTCTCCGTTATTATGGATACCACCCTGCTTATATCCTATAGCAAATATATAACTAAAAGTCAAGCTCGAGTGTTCATTTTTCCAAAATAAGAAAGCACGAGAATCAATGGTAGGGATTCAAGAAAGGTATCATCGAATATAATTTTTGAGTTTCAAAGGCGTTATTAGAAATCAAAAGAAGTTTTAAGCAATTGTGGATTGAAATCCTAACAAACATATCCTAGCGCAAGCTCGTTCGGTACCCCATCGTAACCGAGATAATTTAATCAGGACCTATATGGGCCACCATAAAAATATGTAACACTCCAGTCCCAAAATACGTAGGACTAGAAACACGTAATATGCCAGCTACACATTCGACCAGGCTCTGGTTCAACTCGAATACATATAAGCTATATTACAATGGAGACTATCTTGATAATCTAGTAAATATAAATATCTATGCCATAATCCACAATGAACAAAATACAACAAGAATGAGCTACATGTGCTAAAGTCGGCCGTCCAGTAACACACAAGCTCGAATAGACTCGAGAAAGAAATATGAGTCTATAAAAACTAGGTTACACCAGCAAATGAATCAATAATATAAATGAATAGCATAACTCTGGTAGAAATAATATAAGTACCTGGTACTAATGCCCATATGGAAAAGCAACCCAAATCAGCAACTCTAGGAAGGCTCCACAACGGTCTATGTTGCAAAACTGGCAAGGGACCAGGTCCTTAGAGGGACGTAACAAGGTACAAAAATAATATGCCAAAGTAAAATAATATAATGCCACATACTCAAGGGTAAACTACTGTAACCATTTAAGTGATATGCACGTGAGAACATCATTCGTACTCAGGCTGAAACCACTACAGCCTCTGTGTCGGGGAGCCCATAACAACAAGTAATATCTCGTGGGGCCAGTAAATGTGCAAAAGATCTGGGACAGAGTCTAAGGTACCTCCAGTAACATAGTATATATATATATATATATATATATATATATATATATATATATATATAATCAACCTATAGTATGGTGTGTCTCTCCCTACCAAATGCAATCTTATGTCTCATGTCCACGACGTCTCATATCCATAACACGCAAGATCATGACCTCTAGCTAGTACAACGATTTATATATAATATGCAAATCTCATATCACGAGTCCTGTAATCCTATACAGAATCACCATGAATACCTCAAGAAGGATTCTGTCACATAAAATAGTGTCAAGTGTCCTTCGGTCTGACGTGCAAGAATACAAGCACGTAAAATGGGATCGTGGTATCAACTCTCTAAGTGACGTTACTCGACTCTACGTACAACGTTGACACTCGAATCTTGTTCGGACGCTAATCAACGTCTCACGGTCCTAGGTTGAACATGTAAATCACCAATATATATATATATATATATATATATATATATATATATATATATATATATAATAGTAAAATCAAGAAAATAATATAAAATGATCTACTACAAGTTTGGCAAGGTACACTTGCCTGAATTCTGGATATAGCGATGTCCAAGTGGCGAGCTCAATGCGACAACTACTTCTAAAAAGATAAAATCCATACGAACATCTCCGAATGCTACAACAAACATTACCAATATTTTCAAAATATAAGAAATATCTAGGATTGACTACCCATAAGTCCAATTTGGATACAGGAACAAAATTGACAGTTTTGGGTCAAAGTGGGGTCTACATGTGACCCACTTCGCACCAAAAATGTGTCGGGGACAAAGTTCTTCAAATTTATCAAATTTAGTGTCTACGAGTCCAGAATGATGACACGAACCCAACAAAATGTCCAGTACTAGATTTTGATGAACCAATAACGAAATCGTCCGTCAAGTGGAACCGTGGGGCCCAAAAAATGGCATTTCGTCCACGTTCTCAGAATTGTACCAAACTTGGGTTACAGGACCAACATAATACTACAAATCTAATAGCTCATGTTTTATTTTGAAATGACAAGCACACACGAAGTTATGACAAGGTATCAGAATAGGCCGATACAGTATTTTTCGACGAATACGCATTGATTCCGGTGTGCACGCACGTCCAAATCAAGTTTGGCAAAAGCCCACACGTTCACATTTACGTTATGCACTATTTGGTATAATACATATGCGATGAAGTTGTCTCATTTGGCGCAACGCACCCCGTTCGTAAAAATTTAGTATTTTAAAAATAAGTTTTTGGTCATTTTGGAATCATAATAATTTATCCAATAAAGTAAACTAATAAAAATTAAAAAAATAGTAAATTATTTGGTTATATTGTGAATAAGTCCTTTTAATTATATTTTGAAAATAATTAATGAGTTGGTAGAAAATTGGATATGAACATGGGTACTTGGACTGAATTTTTGAACTGTTTTTGAACAGTTTTTCGGCCAACTTCCTGTCGATTTTTTGATCAAACTCGGGTGTCTAAATTTATTCCCCTTGAAGGAATTCCTAAGGAGTTAGTTTATGAGCGTGTACGGACAAACCGTTCAAAGAATGGAGCAAAGAAGAGGGAGTTATTGTACCTCAAAAAGGGGGCCATGGAGGAGTGTACTATCGCGGTCTGTCTGCACACGGGTGGCCTATGGTGGCTACGAAGGCCGGTTCAGCGGCCGAGGGGTGCACCGAAGTAGGGGTAAGGCCGGGGTAGTTTTAATCCGGACAATTATGATACAAAGAGGCACGAAATATCGATACTACAAAGTTCATGGAGTTGCTAAAAAATGCAAGAACTCTATTATATCCTGGTTGTAAGGATCATTCACCATTGGAGGTGGTTACAAGACTATTGAGCATCAAGTCCAATTTTAATATGTCGCAAGAATGCTACAATCACCTGATGAAGTTGATTATAAAGATCTTGTCGGAGGGTACCAAGTTACCTAAAGACTTATACCAATCTAAGAGGATGGTTAGATCTCTCTGGCTATAATATAAGAAAATTGATGCATGTTGCAACGGGTGTATGTTGTACTACAAAGACGATAAGGATGAAGAAGTATGCAAATTCTATGGTGCTGATCTCTACAAGACAACTGGTACAGAAATGACTGCCAGTGCAAGTAAGCCGACCGATTCGATGCACTACTTGCCTTTGATGTCGCGGTTGCAGAGGCTGTTTGTGGTGAAGGAGACTGCCAAAAACATGAGTTAGCACAGGCAAGAACATATTGAATGAGTGTTGGACTGATCATATATTCGATGGAGAAGCATGGAAGCACTTTGATAAAGTATATCCTGATTTTGCTTTGGATTCGCGTAATATAAGATTGGGGCTCTCCTTGATGGTTTTACCCCCATTGAGACTTTTGGGATCCCAGTATTCATATTGGCCTGTGATCGTCATTTCGTATAACCTACATCCTTGGATGTACATGAAGACTCCATATATGTTCTTAACCGTTATCATCACGTGTCCAACAATCTTAAGTAGAACAATGATGTATACTTACAACCATTGATAGATGAGTTAAATCAATTGTAGATAGTAGGCGTCAACATATATGATGTTTTCAGAAAGCAAAATTTTTAGATGAGGGTAGCACTTATGTGGACCATCAACATATTTGTTACTATAATATGTGCATGTTATACTATATCTATTATTGTGGATACGTATATATGTATATATATATATATATATATATATATATATATATATATATATATATATATATATAGTTGTAGTTATATATATATAAGTATATATATTTATGTGTTACTATAAGTGAGAGAGAGAGAGGGAGCAACAGATTTAGCGATAGCAGTAGCCACTTTAGCAACAACAATAGCAATCATAGCTACAACAATAGTAGTTTCAGCGACAACAGCAGCAGCAGCATTGGCGACAGCAATAGCTTCAGTGACGGCAGTAGTTTCAGCAACATCAATAGCAGTAGCCTTCAGCGACAGCAGCAGCAGTATTAGCAACAACAACAATAACCGTAGCAATAGCAGCAGTATGAGCAGCCTTCAACAACGAGCAGCAGCAGCTTTTTAGCGATAGTTTTACGGTTATATATATAATTATGTATTATTTATAGATAATAGATATATATATGGTATTGGTGTATATATATATTCCTAATTGGTATTTATGCTTTAGTATACTATATTTATAGTAGTTAGTTGTTAGCATATAGTTATTAATGGGTAGTTAGTATATATATGAAGTTTTGATAATTACCTTGAGATACCAAGGTAAGTATCAAGGTATTTGGGGATACCCAAGGTATTGGGTTTGGGTATCAAGATGAGTGTCTAGTGGTGCGATACCGAGTTGGTTCAAAACCAAGGTATCCACATAACTTTTGGTAATTAGGATTTTATATTTAATATTGTTTGATATGTACATATGCGTTATATTTTATGCCTTGTTTGCATATCCTGAGATACAGTATCCTAGTTTCCTATGTTTTAGCTTGTATGACCTAGATTCATAGTGTATGAACCCAACATCATTGAGATAGACTCATGCAACCTAGAAATAGGTAGTTTGGCCAAGTTTGACCAATTTGGCTTAGAGTTGACCTAGTTTGATTTTTTGACTTAGAAATGGCTTGTTGACCTAGATGTTGACTAGTTTAACTTATTATCTTTTCGAAACCTTGTATTGATGTTATATTCCATATCTAGGTCTTCGAGGTACCGTATCAGACATCTGTGAGACTATTCACCAGACTTTAGGCGAGTACATTCTCTGATAGTTTCTTATTTATGATATCCTCTATGTTCATTGTATTTAGTGTAGATATCCATATTTTCTTGATACGATGGTTACACTTATTGGTATATCCGGATCTCGTTATGAGATGTTATTCCTTGATATATGGTGTATCTTGTGCAAGCCGTATTTTATTGATTATCTTGACATGTACATACACTGATTCTTGGGGAGACTTGCTACCTTCCTAGAGAATCCTGTACCATAGCATACCATGGCTGGATCCACTATACCAGTCGGAGGTGGAGAGTATTTTAGTGTAGATATATGATCATACCCTTCTTGTGCAAGTCTTATTTTCCTGTGAGTGTTGGTCATACACCGCACGTATGACTAACCAGGCCATTATTCCCGTACAAGTTTTCTTGTACAAGTTCCCAAGCCGATCACATGTTAAAGCTAGTACTCACACACTTAGTCATTAGTATTCTTGTTCATTGCCATATTGTTCATTATTATTTTATTCTAGTATTTTCTTATTGTATATCTCTTGTATCTATTATGCATATTGTATATTCACATATATTTACTGTTACATAGTTTTTATTATTGATTAGAACTGCTGTTAGAGATGTACTATGATCCTTTCCTGACTAGAGATATATTTTTTAGATGATACTGAGGAGTGGTACCCTATACATTATGGACCTCAGGATATTGCGGGCTTAGAGTCAGAGACCTAGGCTCAGGAGGGACTTATCCCGACTGAGACATATAACCCGGGACTTGTAGCTTCTTAGTATTCTTTGTACTGGATTTGTCTCCAGCTTATTTATTTAGTTTTCACGGACTAATTGATGTTATTATTTTAGACTCATAAGTTGTATGTGACTATTATATTCTTTATCATATTCATGCTCTTTTCCATCTTAGATCTTTGATTGAGTATATTGTTATTCTTGGTGGTTTATTATATTGCTAGATAGATTATCCAGGCATCGTTCTACCGCCGATTCTGCGGCATAGGCTGGGCGTTGTTCCCGACTTGCATCCCTACATCAGATACGGGTCATAATAGTCTTACTGGATGTCCCAAACTCATCTGTGCTAGGACTGACTTCACTAGCACTACTCTAGATTCCCCCTAGGTCGAATCGATCCTAGTTCCCAGGCGATCGCATTTGAAGAATTAAACCTTGTGCGCACAAGTTGTCATTGACCATGCATGTCTTTTCTCCTTCTCAAGTTTCCATACTACTCGAGCCCTTTCGTTCAGTCTTCTTTTCATACTGCTCGAGCCCTTTCGCTCGGTCTTCTTTCTATACCTGTGAAGCATCCCAGTTCAGGGACTGCCTTGCGGCCTAAAGGTCCCGAATACTTTTTATTTTTTTACCTCTGACTTGGAACGGCTACTTGATAATCTTTCTGTCTAAATTGAGTGTACCATATTCTACGAAGTGCAAGTATAAAGGTGAAGTACGAGGATCCAACTCTAGTTCCAAGTTTTTATTCCATGTTCTATGTAAACTAATAAAAACTAAAATTATTCCCTTAGCTAGGTAGGTTCATCCCTTTTATTAGCATACATCAAGTGATTTGCCTAGCGAACAAGCATGTAACATCCATTTTCTTAGTGTTAAGGCCAAGCAAAGATAGGTTCATCCGAGTCACCCACCTGAATGAGGGTTCGCCTCGATCGAGCGGGACTTTGAGCGATCCGCTGCATATGCCAAATCTTAACACCGTTGCACCAATGCTTCATCTTGCTGAGATGAGCGGAGCGGGTCATTACATAAAGTTTATTGAGTTGCTAGAGAATACAAGGACTCTATTAAATCCTGGTTGTGAGGATTATTCACTAGTGGAGGTGTTTATAAGACTATTGGGCATCAAGTCTGATTTTAACATATTGCAAGAATGCTACAACCAACTGATGGAGTTGATTATAGAGATCTTGCCAGAGGGTGCTAAGTTACCTAAAGATTTTGACCGATCTAAACGAAGGGTAAGATCATTCTGGCTGGAATACAAGAAAATTGATCCATGTCGCAACGGGTACATGTTGTACTAAAAAGACAACAAGGATAAAAAAGTATGAAGATTCGGTAGTGTTGATCGCTACAAGGCAATTGGTACAGGAAGGCATGTCGGTGCTGTTAGGGTTATATACTAAAAGCATCACTTTGTACTAATTATATTTTCTTATTTTGAATAAAAATTATATGGACCAATATTTGCATGTTGTATTTGTTATAATGTTAATGTAAGTGTCTGATATTCTATATTGTAGATAATAGGTGTGTGGTGTCAGACGAAAGATTATATTATCAGTTTTCTGTGAAATATATAAATAGTTCACAACCTAGATGGATTTGGACAAACCATTGGTAACGTTGTAGCATAATATGGTATTAGTCTATCTTGACTATAGGTTTACACTAGTACACTTTGTGTGTATTGAATATGACCACTTGAGGTTCTTCTCTTTATACTGACTACATAAGAGAACAAATACCTCTGTTATTATGGATGTTTGTGCTCTTAATCCGGATATAATAACAGACATGTATATACATTATGCATTACTTTGACTCATAAAAGAGTGAGATTCATTATGGGTCAATAATCTCTTTGAATTGGGTAATGACATTGTGCATATGATGGGTTATTGATTATAAAAGGAATCTATGTCCCGATATATCAGGTTGATGATATCCCTTTAAGAAACTCATAAGTATTATCATGTAAACCCTGTAGGTAGATTATATTCGACATGATAAATAAAGTTGAGTGGTAATACATAAGAATAAAAGATGTCGACCAATATAGTTATTAGTAACTTAATTTGATCGACGGACATTCGATATCTTAACATGGGAAGACGAACAAGCATATAATAAGAAGGAGCCCATAAACGTAATTTAGGATTTAGAAGGTAGTGTAGTAATAGCTCTTTAGTGGACCGAGCTATTGTTAACACGCCTGGTTTGTGTGTTCAGGCTGAACATAGGATCCCCGGATCCGTTAGGCGACCTAACCCTAATTTCTTCTCATGGTCCCTGCCATAGCCTATATATATCTTCTATTCTCTGGCCATTATAATGTATCAAAAAGAGCAACTTTCTTAAAACTCATTTTCATATAAGGATAGAAAGAGAGGTCGACCAAAGAGAAGAAAATGTTGGAAGATCGTCGCCCCCACATGACATTCAACCTGAGGAAAGAATGCGTGCAAAAGAACTTTGGGTCGCTAACTAATTAGGGTTGTTGTAAACCTTCATCTTCTTCTCGTTACTTCATATATAATTTTTGAACCCTAGTTTTTGCCTTTGAAGTGTTATATCACGTATTAATCCGGTTAATCTTCTATCGATCGATATGCATATCAATCTGCAGTCCTGGGGATCCCTGGTTCCATCAATTGGTATTAGAGCCAGGTATTTGATCTGCGTATCGATTTATAAATCCATGTTGTCCAATAAAACTCGTACCAAAATTTAGTCGGTAGATTTAGATCCGTTCTAACTCGGTTTCGAAGGCATCTTAGATCCAACTATTATGGTCTGATTGCATATTTTATTTCTGTGATTTAAATCCACGATATGTCGTGCCTATTGTTGTTCATGGATGTAATTAAAATCATGAGGGTTGATCATGATTATTTATTTAATTTTTTTCAATCTAGATTATGTGTAATCTCCTTCTGGAGTCATAGGATTGATGTAATTTTAATATTTTTGATCTATCTTGATGGCGGTGGTGGTTATTTCTGATGCGGGATGAGATGCTATTTTTAGCAGTCTAGAGGCAGATAAATTATTTTTGATGAAGAAAAAAGATGGGCAAACCCCAAAAAAAAAAAATTTGGGACACTGCCCTGAACCCCGAATAACTCTGCGTAGAGCAAGATTCTGGATTCGACACATTTGAGGAAGAATCAGGAGATATGACCATAATAGTTGGATATTTGTTTTTCTTTATTGCTATATCTGTTTATTCTGTTATGCATGCTTATTATTCCATGGATGTTTTCTATAAACTAAGTCTACGTTAATAATGGACAACATGGACATACGTCAACTAATGAAAAAAACCTCACTATTAAATGACTAAGTGAGAGAGGGAATTTATTTACTATAAATTATATGGTCTCCATTACTGGTTTATAGGTGATGTAATTATACTTACGTGATGACTTTAGTGCCTTCCTCCATATCGGATGAGTCTAATTATGGATCACCACTACAATCTTCCTTAGGGATAATTATAGAAAGTTATGTAGTATGTGTTTACTTCTCCATCTGAAGGAACACATTACAAAGTAATATACTTAGTATTAAGTAATGGTGTGCACTTAGATACAAATAATGTTATCCTCCCCATCAGAGTCACTAACTATTATTTGTAGGACCAAAGCAAGACCAACAAATTAATTTTATTTGTCATAAAGTTAGGTTGACATGATAGTAAAATTAATAGAAAAAATCTCCTTGGACAAATATTGAATTGGTATACGTCCACACTATCGTGGCATACTAAATTCATGGTGTTTAAGGTGTTGGTGAACTTGTTATTTTTGTTTTGAGGGAATCAATATTTATTTAGTTCAATTTTTTTGCCCTATATAATTATTATTTATGTGATTCTCAAAGTTTAAGAAATGGGTTCATTCAGTCTACTTATGGTGATTCTTAAAAAAATAAACTTACAGGCCCTAAGTACAATGACTTGAAAAGAAACTTTGATATTGTCTTAACCGCTGAAGAGTATAAATATGTAATCCATGAGGAATGTCCTCCTAAGCCTGATGTTAATTCTGATGAATAGGTCAAAGAGGCTTATAAGAAGTAGATCAAGGCAGATGAGATGGCATGGTATTACATTCTGGCATCTATGTCAAATGTGCTGCAACATCAGCATCAGGACATGGCCATTGCTTATGACATTATATACAACCTCAAGCAACTCTTTAGACATTAGAGTAGGGCATCTAGGCAGTTTGCTATAAAGAGTTTGATGAATACGACCATGGCTGAAGGCACGCCAGTAAGGGATCATGTTCTCCAGATGATGGCTCATATGAATGAGATAGAGATTCTTGGAGCTAAAATCGATAGAGAAACCCAGGTCGATATCATTCTCGGGACTCTGCCTAAATTTTTTGACACATTTTTCCTTAACTACAACATGAACAAAATATTATATAGTTTGGCAGAACTTGTGAAAGAACTATAGGATGCTGAGGCTCTCATTAGGCAGAATGGTCATATTTATGTGGCTGAAAAGTCTTTTACTTCTAATACGAAAGGCGGTAAAAAGAAGAATACGATTCAAAAATAAGCAAATTTAGCAAAGAAGGGCATGTGACCTCAAGGCGCTATGAAAAAGCTAAAAGACAAGTTTTTCAACTACAAAGGGTTAGGACATTGGTAGAGTGACTGTCCACTTCTCAAACAAGGGAATAAATAAGGTATATCTTATTTACTATTAGTTGAAATATGTTTAGCGGTGTTATCTATTGGCACCTGGTGTGTAGATACAAGAGCCACTATATAGAAGCATAAAAAGTGCGCCTCTTGAAGATGGCACAGTTTCCTATAAATAAACTTAGTAGGGGAAAAATGGTGCACTTTCACTCTATTTCAAAGGATGGCGCACTTTTAAGCTATTTTTGTCACACCCTAATTTTGTAGAATCGATAGTCATCCCCCGGGCGTGACGCCGTGCGTGCCTAGGTTGCACAACGCATAAGGCCAAGGTATTATTATATAACGAGCACATATTCAGAGTACGCAGATAATTGAAACATGAAAAATTTCTTTTTATTGATAATGAACATCTTTTACAAACTCTTGAACAGTCAGATAGTTGCCACACGGGCTTACAAAAGTAGACGCAAAATGAGATAATTATCCTATATATTATATTCTTTTACTAAAATTTTAAAAGAAGAGACACATTCGGGCGAAGCCATTGCCTTTCCACGGAGCTGCATAAGTTATATGCACGAGCTCCTGGATCTTCAAAATACTTGTTCTAAGGCACGATCAGGGCGTGCCGGTTGGTGGACTGGATTGGAAAGTTGCTCTCTCTTATCTTAGGATCTCCTTAGTACGGGAAACCTGTTGCAACGAGGGTCAGTACATCAACATGCAATGGTGAATGCGAGCTAACCCAACTATACCAATTAACACGTTGTTTATATGAAGCATGCAAGTTATTATGTGATCTTTCTATCATGCCTTAGTCCATTTTACAAGCAAGCATTTGATATATAAGTTTACTAAAATAAATATGCCATCGTATCGGTGACTTTTACCCGCCCATCTGAACCACCTACACAATACTTACAATAAACTTCCCTGCCACGAAGACCTAGTTATCTTGCACAGTTTAAATATACGTGGGGATCACTGGCACGATGCCATAGTAGATGAGTTATTGTCATTAACGAGGATGGTATGCAATAAAAGCATAAGAGGCACTATAAGCCATCTCGTCCAGCACACGAGACTAATATAGAGTTCCGTCCGGATCAGATCGATGCCAGTACCCTAGAGACCGTCCGCAGGAACTATGACCTTGTGTACAAGTTGTTCGTAATCAAATGACGTCTATACTAAGTTATCAATTGATGCAGTTTAAGGCAATACGAACATGAGACAAGTGACATAGCATGATCTGTTTTGCATAGTCTCCCTGATCAGTTTATTGCATAGCAAGGTGTGTTCCATACATAGCATAATTATAGAAGAAGTATACAGTCATTGCATAGAAATATGTGTTATATAAATATCACAATTATAGAAGAAGTATACTTTCTAACTTGAATACAAACATTATGAAGGAACTTTCTGAGTGAACTAGTATGCAACAGGATAACCGTTTTTAAGTTGGTTGACAAGCATAAATAATTCAAGTCTATTCCTTTTTACCTTGACATCTTTTAGTTATTATGGTATCGTTTAATCAGAACAATCAAGAAGGCAAGATTTTAGATGTAAAAACTTGGAAGAACGGTCAACTGAATCAAATTATAGCCACTCACTAGTTGGTTGGAGAGAGGAAAGGAAAGAGGCGCTTTAAGACTCCGCTCATACGACGTCTACCGCATGATCACCTGTATTGCCAAAAACAGATAATCAATATCGCTTATACTCTTTCCAAGCTCAGAATAAAATATAGTTCATCGGACAAAAGTAATAAAATCTATCAAAATTGTTCAAGAAAATGCAAAATTCGAAAACCAACTCAAAAGCACGAAAGCAACAAGGCGACAACGAAAACTAGGCAAAAAAACTTGCAGCGGAGAGGTCCCTCTTGACTCTGCCACTAAGTCCATCCTTGGGGTACAGTCCACTGAATATGGGAATCAATTCCGAAGAAATAAATCCATAACGAGAAAATATCTTGATTTATTCTATCCCGATCGAACGATACCAAAAGTATTTCTTAGCCGCGCTCCCCGAAAAGAGAGAATGGGGCACCACATCCTAATCAACTAATAGAAAGTTTCATCTATGAAACTAAGGAATATAACCTACCACTATGAAATAATGAAGAAAACTTTTCCTTTATCTCAGACTCAAGCTCCCAGGTCGATTCTTCGACCGAATGATTTCTCCAAAGCATGCGCACGAGAGGAACCAAACGACTTCGAAGCAGTTTCTCTTTGTGATCCAAGATCCGCATATGATATTCAACATACGTCAAGTCTGCCTTTAAGTTTAGTTGAACAAGATCCACCATATGACTCAAGTCATACACTTACTTCCTAAGTTGTAAAACATAGAAGATATCGTACACTTCAGATAGTGATGGTGGCAGGGCAATCTGATATGCAACTAGGGCGACTCACTTAAGTATCTCGAACGGGCTGACGAATCTTGAACTTAGCTTCCCTTTTGCTCCAATCTGGTAACTCCTCGCATGGGCAAGACTTTGAGAAATATTCGATCACCTTCTAAGAACTCAAGAGGTTGACGGTGCCTGTCTGAGTAACTTTTCTGATAACTCTGTGCTACCTTTAGTCGTTCGCGGATCAAGCGAATCTTTTGGACGATTTGTTCTACGAGCTTCGGGACAAGAATTTGTCGTTCACCAACTTCATCCCAACAGATAGGGGATCTACACTTCCACCCATACAACGCCTCATACGGCGTACCTTCCCTCCTTTTCTCACTTCAGAAAGATTTTGCAGTATTTTCTTATGATGACCTACTCGAGAAAGTACGAAACATCGGTGTAAAAGATGGAGTAGGATCAGTGAGGTTAGTTCCCATTCCTTTCCGGCTAGTGAAATTGTTAGACAATTGGCTTTATTGAATCATAAAATCATGGCTTTGGTTCATCACTCGCATTTTCTATTTAGAATAGAACACCACTTTCGCAGTTCCACTTTTTGTTTCTCAACTTTTCTTCTTGGCCTAATGGCTCTTCCATAAGATAATCATTTCCTATTCCATTTCCCATGTCTTTACTGGGATGCCATTTGAATGCTGGATTGATAACTATTATAGTATGCAAATTCGGCTAACGGTAGATGCATGTCCCAACTTGACTTCAAGTCAAAGGCACAGAGCCGTAACATATCTTCGAGGATTTGGTTTACCTGCTCTTTTTGGCTGTCTGTCTGAGGATGGTAGGTAGAGCTAAACTTTAACTTCATCCTCATTGCTGACTGAAGGCACTCCCAGAAGCGTGATAAGAATCATCCATCTCGATCAGAGACAATGGATACGGGCACGCCGTGGAGTCGAATGATCTCATTGAGGTAGATCTGTGCCAGACGGTCGATACTCCAAGTAACTTTGATAGGCAAAAAGTGAGCTGACTTGGTGAGTCAATCGACGATGACCCAGATGACATTATTTATCCGTTGCGTCTTTGGCAAACCAATAATAAAATCCATCATTATGTGTTCCCATTTCTACTCCAGTATAAGAAGGTTCCGCATATCTCCGCCCGGCTTATGGTGCTCAGCCTTTACTCTCCGACAAGCTATGCATTGCGACACAAACAATGCCACATCCCTTTTCATGTCGTGCCACCAAAATATTGTGTGGAGGTCTCGATACATCTTCTTGCTTCCTGGATGTAAAGTGTAACTCGCATAATGGGCTTCAGTGAGTATCTCCTTTCTGAGGTTTGCATCATTAGGAGCACACAATATTTTCTTCACCCGCATCATTCCATCCATGCTCACCACAAAGTCGGTCATCTTTCCTGATGAGATAAGATTTCGCATCTTCTCTAGCAACAGGTCATCCTTCTAAGTGGACTTAACTTTCTCTTACAAGTCCGGTTTGAGGCATAATTGAGCCACTTGTGCCCCCTTTTTGTATCTGATTCAGAGTGTAATGCCCAAAATTTTGAGATTCCTTCCCAGTATGTCATCAATAGCCAAACTCCCAATGAACACTCAACTTAGCACATCAGCTACAATGTTGCCCTTGCCCACTGTATATCTGATCATCAAGTCAAAGTCGCTAAGGAGTTCAAGACAATGTCATTGCCGTAGATTCAAATTCTTTTGAGTATAAATATATTTAAAGCTTTTGTGATCTATGAAGATTTTACACGATACTCCATAGAGGTAATTCTTCCATAACTTCAGCACGAACACCACCGCTGCAAGTTCCAGGTCGTGTGTTAGGTAGTTCCTTTCATGAGGCTTTAACTGCCTCGACACAAAGGCTATCACTTTGTCCCTCTGCATAAAGACACATCCCAAATTCTTTCCTGAAGCGTCACTATAGATCTTAAAATCATTGGGTCCATCCGGAAGAGTAAGAATCAGTGCTGAGATGAGTTGTTGCTTTAACTCCACAAATGAAGCTTCACAGTCGTCTGACCATGCGAATGTTACTCATTTCTGAGTGAGATGAGTTATAGGCAAAGCGATCTTTGAAAAATCTTTTATGAATCTCCTGTAGTAGCCTGTTAGACCAAGGAAGCTCCGAATATCGCTAGCTGACTCAGGTCTTTTCCACTTTACGATGGCTTTAACTTTCTTTGGGTCGACTGAGATGCCCTCTACGAAGATGATGTGCCCGAGGAAAGATATGCTGTCCAACCAGAACTCGCACTTACTTAGCTTCACGAACAACTTATTATCTCGAAGAGTTTGAAGCACCATCCGCTGGTGTCCTGCGTGTTCATCCTTATTCTTCGAATACATTAAGATATCGTCTATGAATACTACCACAAACTTATCAAGGAATGGTCAGAATACACGGTTCATCAAATCCATGAATGCGACAGGGGCATTCATCAGTCCAAACATCATGATAGAAAACTCATAATAGCCATAGCGGGTTCGAAATGATGACTTTGGCATATCCTCTGGCTTGATCTTTAATTGGTGGTAGCCAGAGCGAAGGTCTATCTTCAAAAACACTGTCGCTTCTTACAACTGATCAAAGAGGTCGTCACTTCTGGGCAGGGGATACTTGTTTCGGATAGTGACCTTATTTAGACCCTGATAGTCTATGCAGAGTCACAATATTCCATACTTCTTCTTTACAAAAAGTACCAGCGTGCCCCAAGGAGACACGTTCGGGCGAATATATCCACGGTCAAGCAGTTCTTGTAGTTGACACTTTAACTCCTTTAGTTCAACATGGGCCATTCTGTATGGGGCTATGGAAATTAGTTGGGTATTTGGGAATATATCGATGGTGAACTCGATTTCTCGGTCGGGTGGCATACTAGGTAGTTCGCTCAGAAATACATTAGGAAATTCTACTATAATAGAAGAAGACTCAACATTTGCGCAATCCAGCTATGTGTCCCGAACCGACGCTAAGTATCCCTCGCACCTAGAGTGTAGAATCCGTCGAGCTGATATCGTAGAAATTATCATGCAGGTCCTTGATGTTTTTATTGCTGGACCACTTGTGTAGCAGAATTTGGCCTCTCTAGGTAGACAAAAGATGACTCATTTCTCTGCACATTCGATAGTTGTTGAACAAGCGCCGAGCCAATCCATCCCCAACTGATGTCATAATCCCGAATATCTAGGACTAACACATAGAGTGAGAGTTTTCTTCCCCTAATACAGATGTGGCCGCCCTAACATACTGAACGAACATGTATCTTCATGCCTGATGAGGTGCTAACACTAAGGTCTAGATATAATTGTGTCATTTCTATCATATTTTCTATGGCAAAATTCGTGGATATAAAGCTATGCGTTGCACCAGAATCAAATAGCATGAGAGCAGTGTAAAGCCCCCTAATTCTAAAAACTGTATTAATCTATTTTAATTAATTAATAATTGAATTATAGTAATTATGAGCTAATTAGAGGAAATATGATTTATTTGATTTTTATTTCTAGGTATTTATGTATTTAGTGATTTATGGAGTAACTATAATTTTCCCTAATTATTTCCATGTAGGAGATCCTGTGGACAGTTGATAGCGTAAGGGTATGCACAAATATAATCTCTAGAATTTTTTATGTATATATATATATATATATATATATATATATATATATATATATATATATATAGTTTAAATAGAAAAGAAGAATTAGAAAAAGAAAGAAAAAGAAATAAGAAAAAGAGAAAGAAAAAGAATTGATTAATGTTAATAAACCCAAACCCATTAGAATCCTTAAAACCAAACCCGACCCTAATCTAACTACCCGGTCCGCTTAGAAAACTAAAAACAGCAGCAGCAGCCCGCGTTTTATACCCCCCCGAGCGTAAGTATAACCCCAACCCGCTCCCCCTATATATATCACAGTAAACAAAACCCTAATCCTAAGATCATCTCTCATCTTTTCTTGACCCTGAGCACCGCAGACCGTTGACTTCCCAGCCCCAGAGCCGCCGCAGACAGCCGCCAATCCGCTGGAGTTCCCAGCGACCACCGCGCACCGCGACTGCAGAATTTGACAGCAACTTACCTATTTTCACGCTTCGATTCCCGTGCCCTCGCTCCACCAAACTTGACCCCGCTTTAACCGGTACATTCATGGCCTATCCCCCTTTCATATATGTATATTGGTTGACCTCGAACAACGCGTAAACATAAGCAAAAAAAATGACCAAGTTGGCAAAAAACGATAACTTTTGGGATCACAGAAAATTGCGGTAACTACCTATGTTCACGGACTCGTATCTCCCACCACAGAGATCCGAATTTGGTTTTTCTTTTTTGTATGCGAAGACCACCTAACCTAGTTTATTTTCTGTCAAATATAATAATTTATTATTTTCTTTTTGGTAACTACCTGTTTTTTATAACTTTCAGAATTTGCGATACGGAGCACGTCCCTCCAAACGGGACTGTCCCATCATGTACCAAGTGTACCAAAAAGTGCGCACAGTATGCCCAGATGTGTGGACTTTTGCGAAAATTGATTTGGACGCGTGTGTGCGTCGAAATCATCCCGTTTCCGCAAAAAATCTCCCGTATCGTAACTTTTGCAAAATACTATGCCATTTAGTGCACGCTAGTCAGAATGTGACAAAACTTACGCCATTGGACTCATGATATCACACTGGTCCTGTGACCCAATTTTCACACAATTCTGAGATAGTTGACCAAGTCACCTATTGGCGGGCCCCACGGTTGACTTTTTGGGCAAAATTATGTTCGACTCATCAGAATCCACATTTGGACATACCATTGAGTTCGTACTGACTTTTAGAGTTTGTTTGACCTATAATTTGTCCTATTTAGAGACCGTTACCCCTGACATGCTTTTCGGTGCAAAGTGGGCCACATGTGGACCCCACTTTGACCCAAAATTACCGTTTTGCCCCTGTGTCCAAATTGGACGAAATGGTAGTAATTTCTAGCTATCTCGCTGATTTCGAAAATGTTGGTGATGTCTATTTCAACATCCGGAGACGTTTGTCCGGAGCCATTAGTTCATTATTCCGTGTCCTTGATATTTGGACGCTTATACTTTAAAGATTTCTTGCCAGGCAAATATACCTTGCCATTGTACTGTATTTACATTCCATATGATGCATTCATATTTTATTTCTATTTATTTTAGTTTATATATTTTAACTGTTATATAAATTGTGCGTCCAAGAAAACTTGGGTGCAATGACGGTGTCGTCGTATTATATTTTTATTTATGTATATGCATTGGACCTACTTTATGAGACTACCCCATTATCATGAGGCATTCTTATGTTTCATTGGCCATGACACTATTCTTACACGAGTGTGAGTCATATGTAGGATACGAACTTCTGTACTCGGCTGGCCACTGGTACGTATAGGTCATGCGACGGATAGGGATAACTGCCGATAGAAACTTTGTATGCTAGTAGACCTGGCAATTATTAGAGGTATTATCGTGTCATGGATGTGACATGCTTAGAGAATGGGGTAGAGAGAACAACAAGTAAGATATTTGGGCTCCTTTGCACTTTTCTTTTTATGTAACCCGTACGCTCCGCCGGAGATACGTGGTCGTGATGACCCCTATACTACTTGGCGGTCTCTGCCGTTCAAAAGACGACATGCTTTGTAGGCCCCTGATTCTCCGAGAGAATCATGCCAATCCTATTTTATGGCCAGATAGCACACTTGGTTGAAAGTTGTTCTCAAACTGCATTCACATAGATGGTTAGGCGACCCCATTGGATATTTATTTTTTAGTACTTATTGGCATGTTATTATGTATCTTGTTACGTCTCTCTGAGGACCTGGTCCCTTTTCAGATATAGACGAGCAGGAGTATCCACAGGAGTATGGACCTGGACCTGACGCTACTTATCAGACTGATGAGGTCTTACCTTCGGATTATCTGTGATTCATTGTAGCTATTAGAGATTTTAGTTGCTAGTTCTTTTAGAGACATTTATTCTTATATTATAATTGATTCTCTTCTCTCTTTAGTAGTTTTAGTATAGTTGATTTGTAGTGGATTTATTTCCATTCGACTATCATACTTTGATACTCATCTTTGATATTCAGTTATTTATTCCCATTTATTTATCTAATTGTGCTGTGGATGAGATATAGATTGTGTGTGACTTGTTGAGATAGTATATTACCACTGGTAGATTGGATATTCATGTACAGCGTACGTGTGTATACGGTTTCCATATATAGGAGTTCGTATACATACGGCTGGCGTGTTACGTATTCCTAGTCCTATGTATTTTGGGACTAGGGCATGACATATTTTTGTGGTGGCCCATGCAGGTCCTGAATATATTGTCTCGGTTATGTAACTGTACCAAACAAGCCTGCATATAAGAATAGAGTATAAGGATCTCATCCACGCTTGACTGAAACTCACCCTTCCTTTCAACTATCATATTTAAATGCTTGTATCCTGTTTGATTCATATACTTCTTCTAATCGTTTCGTACATCACCTGCAAAGAGATGGATATGCATAATGGATGTACTGCCGCCGATGGCAACACACCTTCAGGAGTCAATGGTCAGACTCAAAAAGGGATCTCAATGATTCCTAGACTTTTAGGACCAGATGGACAGACTCATAATCCAATTCCATCTAATATTCATGCTTCACCTAATGGGAACCTTCCAGCTTCATCAGCACCGTAGGATGGCTAGACACAGCTGTTCTAATTCTTCCAGATAATAATGCAGGAATAGAGACAACAGGCAGCCACACTAGCTGCAGAGCAGAGATAACAAGCAGCAGAACAGAGGCAAGAATTTTTGGTAGCACTTGAGAGGATGGCTGTACAGGCTACTGTACCAGCTCAAGCACTAGTTCCAGTACCTCGAGCTAGAGTTGGTTCAGTAAAGGACTTTATACAGATGGGTTTGAAGCCGTATAAAGGCATTGAGAGCCCAGAGGAGACTACCAACTGGATCACCCACACTCAGAAGCTATTGGAAGCATCGCAGCTACCTACAGAGCTATGGATGACAGGCGTAAGGACGCTACTAGATGGTAATACCCATCACTGGTGAGAATTAATGGAATGCCATTGGGTACATACCAGACTTGGGAGCAATTCTTGGAGTGCTTTGAAAGAAAGTACTTCTCGAACACCGTCAGAGATGCATTGTACGATCAGTTTCTTCACCTAGAGTAGGGGAACATAACAATTGATGAGTATGATGCCGAGTTTAGTCGCCTTAGTAAATATGGCTCTACCCTGATACTGAATGACTTGGCCAAAGCTAAGAGGTTTCATCGTGGACTGACTCAAGAGATCCAATACTACACTAGCTCACAGTCCCGAATCTCTTATGCCGAGTTACTGACAGAAGCCAGATTGCAAGACACCATCAGCAGAGAAAAATAAGGTCAGTTGAGGACACAACAAGGACACAGCCAGGGCCAACAAGGACACAGCCAGGGCCAGCAAGAAACCATCTAGAGCCACGACCGTATCCTTAGTCCCTTTGAAAGGCGTGTTGCAAACCTTCTTGAACTCGGCAAAGTCGAAGTTAGTCACTTTCTTCTTCTTTAGAGTTTGAGGCATTTTAACTTCAGGCGTGGGTCGCTCCACTGGTGTCGCAGCTATCGCCGCGGAATGGTTTGAGGCCAAGGTCTGAACGACTGTTGCAGGGCATCTACCTGCTTCTATTGGACTAAAAATTAGGCTTCTAGATTGCCTTCGAACTTGCTCTGTCGTTCTTTCGTCCGCTTTTTGGCTCGTTCATAACGAGCCTCATCCCTCTGTTGGCTTGCTTCAAGCATCCGTATTATTTGCTTAATCGGGTCGACACGGGGCATGGCTCGCTGGCTTCTGGAACTTCTCGAGATGCTGGAACTACTTTCCTGGGCTTATACCTCTTCAGGTGCTAGCGCTGATGCTTTCGCTTGAATCATTCCTTAAAAAGTAACTTACATCAGGCTCATAATGTATTATGGACTTACTGTATGGAACGTATCTCATTTTGGCCAAACAAGTTCAAGAGTTCGTATAGGGAATAGATTGTTAAAGAAACTTTTTCGACACGAAAGTCAAAGGAACTTGAAGCTGAGCTCTGATACCAATATGTCACGTCCCGATTCCGTAGAATCGATAGTCGTCACCCAGGCATGACATCGTGCGTGCCAAGGTTACGCAATGCACAAGGCTAAGGTATTTTTATATAACGAGCACATATTCAGAGTACGCAGATAATTAAAACACAATATTGAAACATGGAAAAGTTTTATTTATTGATAATGAACATCTTTTACAAACTCTTGAACGAGTCGGATAGTTGCTACACGGGCTTACAAAAGTGGACACAAAATGAGATAATCATCCTGTATATTATATCTTTTTACTAAAACTTCAAAAGAAGAGACACCTTTGGGCGAAGCTATCGCCTTTCCACGGAGCTGCATAATTTATGTGCACGAACTCTTGGATCTTCAAAACGCTTCTTCTAAGGCATGATCAGGGCGTGCTGGTAGGTAGACTGGATTGGAAAGTCGCTCTATCTTCTCTTAGGATCTTCTTGGTGTGGGGAACCTATGGCAACGAGGGCCAGTACATCAAAATGCACTGGTAAAGGCGAGTTAACCCAACAATACCAACCAACACATTGTTTATATGAAGCATGCAAGTTATTATGTGGTCTTTCTATCTTGCCTTGGTCCATTTTATAAGTAAGCATTTGATATGGAAGTTTACTGAAATAAATATGCCACCATATCGATGACTTTTACTTGCCCGTCTGAACCACCTGCACATTACTTACCATGACCTTCCCTGCCACGAAGACACAGTTAGCTTGCACAGTTTAAATATATGTGGGGATCACAAGCGCGATGCCATAGTGGATAAGTTATAGTCATTGACGAGGATGGTATGTAACGAAAGCATAAGAGGCGCTACAAGCCATCCCATTTAGCATACGAGACTAACATGGAGTTCCGTCCAGATCAGATCGGTGCCAGTGCCCCAACGACCGTCTGCAGAAACTATGACCTTGTGCACAAGTTGTCCATGATCAAACGACGTCTATACTAAGTTATCAATTGATGCAGTTTAAGGCAATACGAGCGGAGATAAGTGACATTGCATGATTTGTTTTGCATAGTCTCCCTAATCAGTTTATTATATAGCAATGTGTGTTCCATACATAGCACAATTATAGAAGAAGTATACATTCATTGCATAATAAGGTGTGTTCTATACATATCATAATTATAGAAGAAGTACACATTCTAACTTGAATTGAAACATTATGAAAGAACGTTCTAAGCGAAGTAGCATGCAACAAGGTAACCGTTTCCAAGTTGGTTGAGAAGTACAAATAATCCAAGTAAATTCCTTTTTACCTTGACATCTTTTAGTTATTATGGTATCGTTTGATCAGAATAATCAAGAAGGAAAGATTTTAGATGTGAAGACTTGGAAGAAGGGTCAACCAAATTGAATTATAGCCACTCACTAGTTGGTTGGAGAGAGGAAAGGAAATAGGCGCTTCAAGACTTCGCTCGTACGACGTCTACCGCAAGATCACCTGTATTGCCACAAACAGATGATCAATACCTCTTCTACTCTTTCCAAGCTCGAAATAAAATGCAGTTCATCGAACGAAAGTAATAAAATCTATCAAAATCGTTCAAGAAAATATAAAATTTATAAATTAACTCAAAAGCACGAAAGCAATAAGGCGACAGCGAAAACTAGGCAAGAAAATTTACAGCTGTCACGCCCCAGTCCCAAAATATGCAAGACTAGGAACATGTAAGCATGCCAGCCGCATGTATATGGCAACTCCAATATATGGAAACCATAACACATGCGTACGCTGTATAATAAACAATAATTCATAAGTGGTAAAACTATCACAAGTCACAGGATATAATCTAAATCTCATCCACAAAAAATCAAATATAAATAAATAACCAATATCTATGAAACTAGATCTCAATATAAAGTATCTAAAGATGATAGTTGGATGGAAAAAAATCCACTACCAAACTAGAATATATAAGTGCCACACCACAAACACAATATAAGAATATCAACTAACAATCACGGGGCTCGAAGAGAAGATCTCCTCGAAATATATACAGCAAGTCCGGATCTGCACCCCTGCGAATACTCATGAACATCTACACCTGGAAAGGGACCAAGTCCTCAGAGGGACATAACAAGATACATAAAAGCATGCCAATAAAGTACTAAAATAAACATCCAATGGGTCGCCTAACCGTCTATGTGAATAAAGTTTGAGAACAACTTTCGAACAAGTGGGCTATCTGGCCATAAAATGGGATTGGCATGACTCTTTCGGAGAATCAGGGGCCTACAAAGCATGTCATCTTTTGAATGACAGAGGCTGCTGTAGAAGCATGAAAAATACGCTGGAGAATTATACGCGTAAAACCCCCAACATGCGTGGAGCCCGCATAAAACAGAGTTCCAGTACTGTGTAGCATAAAATATGACTTCAGAGCCATTGGCGTACAACAGAGTTTCAACGCTATTCAGCGTAAAACAGAACTACAGAACAGTCCGCGTAAAGTAGTACTTCCAGACTACTTTAACATAAAATGGTTGCTACATCGCCACTCTGGCGTTAAACATGTCTACTTTTAATGCAACATGAAGTTGTACGAGGAACTCTTCGTATTCCTCGAATGAACCTGTCAGACAGAACAGTGAACCTGACTCCTGACAAAGAGTACTGCACGACGATCGAGAGGATGGCTGTAATGATGATTCTGCACAGAGACCCAGACTGTCGTTTAGTGACATAATCCTTGATATAAGTTATTTTTACGCATTCAAGGAATACGCTACCTATTCTATACAGGCAGAGATGAGTCTTTACGCTCAACATGAGACAAAATCAGACGCCACGTCAAAAGCTACTCTTCGTACAGAACTCGAGGCACGTCTCTACAGTTAATGCGCGAGGTGGGGGCAGATCTCTTCATTTAATACACGAGATTTGGTTATACTTTTAATGACTGGGAGAGCTAAAATTAGGGCTAATACTCTCACACCACCATCCCTGCTTATTACGCCAACCAGGCTATTTCAACTATAAGAGCATGCCGTACGCTATCTCCTCAAAATACGCCGACCAGGCTATTTTCAACTATAGGAGCACGCCGTACGCTATCTCTTCGAAATACGCCAACTCAGGCTATATTTGCAAAGGTACATGATAAGGCTATTTGGCCCAGAATACACTCAAGACCTCAGTCAGGAAGGATAATTGGCTAGTTTATGCTGGTTATCTACCTATGCAGCATCAAGCTTTAACATCAAGCTTTACGCAGCCATTTGGCTTTTACGCCAACAAGACAGCTATTTGGCTTTTTATGCCAACAAGACAGTTATTTGGCTTTTACGCTAACAAGGCAGCTATTTGGCTTTTATGCCAACAAGACAGCTATTTGGCTTTTTATGCCAATAAGACAACTATTTGGCTTTTATGCCAACAAGACAGCTATTTGGTTTTTATGCCAACAAGATAGCTATTTGGCTTTTACGCCAACAAGATAGCTATTTGGCTTTTATGCCAACAAGATAGCTATTTGGCTTTTACGCCAACAAGATAACTATTTGGCTTTTACGCCAACGAGGCAGTTATTTGTCTTTTACACCAACCATCTCTACGCGAGGGACAGTTACCTACGTGGCTTGCATGCCATGATTTTTGACGAGCGATTATATGCGTTACCTTATAATGGGACACGTGTCACACGCAGATTCAGGAGATTATTCATACGTGGGTAGCAGTTATTATAACCGTCGCGTAAAAGGTGCAACTCTCTCCGCTGTTTGGTTTCTACGCCGACTAGTCAGTTACTGTGACTGAACTCTATAAATAGAGACCTTCAGTCACAGGTTGAAGGAGGTCAAAAAGTGGAAAAGGTCGAAGGATCGAAGGAAAAAATAGAGGAGATCAGAGAGAGAGAGAGCACATACAGAGAGTGTTAATTGACAACTTTGGCAACGATAGTTCAATCCCTCCTGCAATCTTTGAAGCTTCTCCTTCTTCTACAGCACTTCTTCGTCATCGTGTGATCCAAGGGACAAAGTGATCGACCACAGATCAGACTTCTATAGTAATATTTCCCCAAAATTATTTTTTTGTACTTAACATCCTCATATAGGATTAATTGTACTTCTTTTTCTTGTTTGTAAACAAAGAAAGGGTTTCGTATAAACTTGTTTTCAATTTCTTTCGTTTATCATCAAACACAAGATGGCGACTCTGCTGGGGTCTACTTTCTTATCTGACGAGAAAGTTATTGCGCAACACGATGATGTATCCATTGAATCGACAAAGAAGACTTTGGTCGTCCAGTTCGACCAATCTGAAGACATGCTTCATGCAGGGGGTAGCTCTCACTCCCTCTCTGTCCAGGACAACAGGAAGCTGCGCAAAGTGTGGACGTCAAAGATGTCCTCTACTCTTCCTGAAAGTTCTCTCTCTCTAATCAACAAAGCTGTGATAATACAGCCTACATGCCTGGTGCGCAAAAAATTGTCTCCCATCTGTGATATGGCAGACAAGACTTCTGGTAATGCCTCAGTGCCAATCCAGAAGTTTCAAATGCCCCTGCGCATACAACTTTGTCTTTCGTTTGTGACGTGGCAGACAAGACTTCTGGTAATGCCTCAGTGCCAATCCAGAAGATTCAAATGCGCCCTGCGCATAAAACTTTGTCTCCCGTCTGTGACGCTGCAGACAAAATTTCTGACAAGGCCTCAGCGCCAATTCAGAAACTTCAAACGCGCCCTGCACGTAAAAATACATCTCCCGTCTATGATGAGGCAGATGGACCCTTGGATCAGATCAAGGGAAAACGAGTGGCGAATCTCCCAACCTTTAGAGTTGTACGCTTCCGAGAGAAGAAGTTGCCCACTCTTCATATTACGTGGACCATTCTCGTTTTACGTGAACCTTTGCTGAACTCCAAATTATGCCAGGATAGGTCTGTCCGTGTAAAGAAGACTAGCTTTATGGGAAGATACGCTCCTCATGGATCATATGCTACTCACATGGCTGAACTGCTGTATTCCTATAGCAGGGAAAGGGTTATGGTTCCCAATCTCCACGCCCCTACTGATGTAAAAAGGCAGAATAAGCCTTCTTCTTCTTCTGATAAACTCCCAGATTTGCGTGTGTGTTTGATAATAAATGAAAGAAATTAAAAACAGGTTCATACGAAACCCTTTCTTTGTTTACAAACAAGAAAAAGAAGTACAATTAATCCTATACGAGGATGTTAAGTACAAAATTGATTCTGGGGAAATATTGCTATAGGAGTCTGATCTGCGGTCGATCACTTTGTCCCTTGGACCATACGATGACGAAGAAGTGCTGTAGAAGAAGAAGAAGAAGCTTCAGAGGTTGCAGGAAAGGTTGAACTCTCGTTGCCAAAGACCTTGACCTCTGTTCTCCATTTTTTCTACCTTTTCTCTCTCTTGAATTCTACTCTTCGACCTCAATTTTCCGACCCTTGTTCCTGTGATAAGAAATCTCTATTTATAGAGTTTCATTGTAACCGTCTCGTTGGTGTAGAAACCAAACAGCGGAGAGAGCTGCACTTTTTATGCGGCGGTTATAATAACTGCTACCCACGTATGAATAATCTCCTGAATCTGTGTATGACGCGTGTCCTACTATGAGTTAATACGTATAATCGCTCATCGAAGATCACGGCATGCAAGCCACGTAGGTAACTGTCCCTCGTGTAGAGAAGGTTGGCATAAAAGCCAAATAACTGTCACGTTGGCGTAAAAGCCAAATAGTTATCTTGTTGGCGTAGAAGCCAAATAGCTGTCTTGTTGGCGTAAAAGCCAAATAGATGTCTTGTTGGCGTAAAAGCCAAATAGCTGTCTTATTGGCGTAAAAGCTAAATAGCTATTTTGGTGGCGTAGAAGCCAATTTTTGCGTAAAGTTTAATGCTGCATGGGTAGGTAACCAGTGTAAAGATAGCCAATTATCCTTCCTTGACTGAGGTCTTGAGCGTATTCTGGGCCAAATAGCCTTATCACGCACCTTTGCAAATATAGCTTGAGTTGGCGTATTTCGAGGAGATAGCATACGGCGTACTCCTATAGTTGAAAATAGCCAGGTTGGCGTATTTCGAGGAGATAGCATACGGCGTACTCCTATAGCTAAAAATAGCCTGGTTGGCGTAATATGTAGGGACGGTGATGTGAGCGTATTAGCTCTCCCAGTCATTAAAAGTAGAACCAAATCTTGTGCATTAAATGCAGAGATCTGCCCCTGTCAAGCCCCAGTCCCAAAATACACAGGACCAGGCCACGTGGCAATAGCCAGCTGTCACGTCTTGGAGGATATCCCAATTTAATGGATCCTAACGAAGAGTGCTACGCTGTCCTAAAATACTAACATGTCCCATAACAATGAATCAACAGGTAACTAATCTCATCCACAATATAAACTGCAAGAATAATAATAAACTGTTGGAAGATAAACGCCAGTCTCAAGATATCATAGTACGACCAATAATGTCTGGTGGGAACAAACAACCTACTATGACGAAAGAAAGTACTAAAATGATAGATAAAGGATAATGACTAGGGCATCAGCTGACTAGATAATGATGCTCCTAATCCTAGGCAGTAGGCCTACCAAGTGATCATGGGAACTCCGAAGGTAGAACCTCTAACTCCTCTACAGTAGCGAATCTCGTCTCCTGTCCTAGGCCGTATACTGTGGGGGTAGTAAGCCTCATCCAAATCTGGAAAGGTACCAGGTCCTCAGAGGGACGTAACAAGATACATAGGAACATGCCATATATAAATACTGAATAAAGTAAATACAATAAAGGGTGCTAACCATCTAAGTGAATGCAATATGAGGATAACTTTGGTACGTATGGGTAGGCGTAGGCATAACATCCAACACCCCGAAGAGCGTGGCAGCAGTGCAGTATATCATCCATATTGCTCCGAAGAACGTGGCAGCAGTGTAAAGGGAGTCATTGGATCCGTGGCTCCTCTGGATACTACGGACTCCAATGGGTGTATCCCATATGCCTACTAATGTCCTCCCCGCCCAATGTAGATACGCCAGTCGAACACTCGATGAGTATACCACGAATCTATATGCCAAGTCTCTACCAATAAAATATAAACTAAACTACGTACTAACCGTAATGTAGGTTACACATACCGATAGCTAGTCGAGTACGCAAACCCGTATCCCAATATGAATACGTCTCTATGAACGTGTAAGGTGTTAGGTCTCAGACGATAACATGGTATCATCCACTGGGTGAGTCTGCTAATGACTAGGCCAGGTATACAAATTATCGACGTATCCGTCGATTGCACCCGAACAATCTCAGATGCGCATAGTTGTATAAAATAAAAACAACAAGAATACAATACAACATATGCTTAATTTAGTTTAGACAGTAAATATGGAAAGGTATCTTACCTGGGTCCTGAAACTGTGAATGCCAGAAGCCGGTTCCTGCAGTGTCTCATGGCTGATCCAAAGGTCCTAAGCACAAATATAATATAACAATCTAATATTAGACGCTAAACATTAAATGTACACGACTACAACGCGATGCTTGAATATTATCGCAAGTTTACGTCTGTTCGAATACAGCGTCACATGTGCGCGTAGCTAAGGTGCACACGTGTTCTGTGCTCGATCATCCGGAGCCTTGAGACAATAATTTCAAGTTACTGTTTGACCACGATCTCTGTTCTGTGCGAACACATGCTCCTTCGTTTCTATGCTCATTGTACGTGGTTTATGTACAGGTTTTAGGGTAAAACGCTAGTCCTTGGTGTTATGTTTCATGATTAGGGTGTTTGCTAGTAAATACACAATCCTAAATCTTATTAGTTAATAATTCAACATGCACATAGTTAGAGTTGTGTCCGATATCAAATTTCTCGACACGACGATACGATATTAACATGAAGAAGCGAGGGTTTGATGTGGTTACCTCTACGTGGCTTGCTCGGACAGGGCCTCCTCTAATCGAGGCGTACTCCGGCGAGGTGGCAGTGGCGGCGACGACACTACAACAGGCACGACAGCAGCAGCAATGGCAGCAGCGCCACGGGGGGTCGGGTTGGCGCGCGGTAGCTCGTCGTGCGACGGGGGTGGCTGTGTCGGTCGGTCGAGGCTGGGGTGATGGGAGTAGTCGGTATCGGTTTGAAGGGGGCGGTGATGGTGGAGCAGTTGGGTCTCAGTCGAAGGGGGTGATGGAGCAGTCGGGTCTCAGTCGAAGGGGGGTGGCACCGACGCTGTCAATCGGCGGTGGTGGTGGTGATGGTTTGGTTGCAAGGGGAAGAGTATTCGGCTAGGGTTAGGGTTTGTGAGGGTTTTGTTGGTTTAGGGTTTTATGAAGAAAGTTATGTATTTATATAGGGGATGGGCTTCGGGGTTGGCCTCGGGGTTTGGGCCGGCCAGGGTTCAATGATATGGTTCAGTCAGGTCCAGTTGAGGTGAGATTAGCCATAAATTAATTAACTAAATTAATAATTAACTGCACAAGGTGAAGTTAATTCACATTGTTGCTAAGGTTGCACTAAGGTCTGAGATTACCTAAAATTGTCTCACGTAATTTTAATTATCTTGGTTTGTCCCTAGTCTCAAATTTAAAAAAATACAAATAATCCCTAAATTGGTTGAGGGGGTTTACAATCTACCCTCCTTAGAGCATTTCGTCTTCGAAATTAAAACATACGCATAACAAGAATTCCTAACTGAATATTTAAAGTGCTAATACGTACCTAGTCCTTCGAAGAGGTGGGGATAGCGCTATCTAAAATCCTCCTCGCATTCCCAAGTCGATTCGCCTGGTGCATAGTGTCTCCATGCGACGCGGACTAAGGGAATAGTCTGACCTCGCAGTACCTTCTCACCCCTGTCCAGAATCTCGACAGGCTCATCTTGGTATGATAAGCTCAGCCCGACTATGATCTCTGAATGGTCAAGTACATGACTCGGATCTGATATGTACCTCCTTAGCTGAGATACATAGAAAATGTTATAGACTTCTTCCAAAGTCTGAGGCAAGGCTAATCTGTAAGCAACCTCTCCGACACGTTCTAATACATCGAATGGTCCGATATACCTCGGACTCAGCTTTCCTCTGCCTCCGAATCTGATAGTCCTTCGAGTAGGCGAGATCTTTAGGAATACGTGATCTCCAACCTAAAATTCTAGGGGTCGTCGATGCGCATTCGCCCAATGCTTCTGCCTGTCTTGTGTTGCTCGTAGGTGTCCTTGGATCTTATTCACCTTCTCTACTGTGCGAACAACCAACTCTGGTCCGAGAATCTGTCACTCGCCTATATCGCTCCAGCATACTGGGGAACGATATTTTCTCCCATACAATGCTTTATAAGGAGCCATCTGGATGCTCGCTTGATAGCTGTTGTTGTAGGAAAACTCAACCAAATGCAAATAGTCCTCCTACGATCCTCCAAAGTCAAGCATGCACACTCTTAACATGTCTTCTAATGTCTGAATGGTGTGCTCCGACTGGCCATCTGTTTGTGGGTGATACGCTGTGCTAAACTTCAGGCGAGTACCGAGACTCTCTTGCATACTCCTCCAAAAGTAGGATGTAAATCTCGTATCCCTGTCAAATACGATGCTAACTGGCACTCCATGTAGGCGCACAATCTCCCTCATGTACATATCTGCTAAGACCTCTATCGATTGCCCAACTCTGAAGGGTAAAAAAGTATGCGAACTTGGTGAATCTATCCACAATTACCCATACTACATTGCGACCACTAGGACTCCTCGGAAAGCCCGTAACAAAGTCCATGGTGATGTGCTCCCATTTCCACTCTGGTATAGGGAGTGGTTGAAGCAATCCTGTAGATCTCTGATGCTCAGCCTTGACTTGCTGACACACCAGGCACTTGGCCACAAAGCATGCTATCTCTCTCTTCATTCCGTGCCACCAGTAGTACTGTATCAAGTCCCTATACATCTTCGTGCCTCCTGGATGAATAGAATAGGTTGAACTGTGTGCTTCTGCCATCAACTCCTGACAAAGTTTGCCATTTAGAACATAGAGACAATCTTCGTATCTCAAAGTCCCATCTTCATGTATTCTCAGTCCTGTCTGTATTCCAGCCTCTGTCCTCTGTCTAAGCCTCTGAAATCTGGCGTCTGTCGGCATGGCAGCCTTGATTCTTTCTACTAATGTCGATTGCAACTGGAAACTCGACAACTGTCCATCTATTATGGGCATAACGACCTCTATACCCATCTGCTCTAGCTCTCTCAACAGATGTTGTTGGGTAGTCATGAAGAATGCCATGGATCTTCTGCTTAACGCGTCAGCTACTACATTGGCCTTTCCCGGATGGTACTGTAGCTCGATCTCAAAGTATGTCATTACCTCAAGCCAACGTCTCTGTCTCTGGTTCAGCTCCTTCTGGGTGTAGACGTACTTCAGGCTCTTATAATCAGTAAATATCTCCACTCTTTCTTCATATAAATAGTGCCTCCAAAGCTTCAAAGCAAAAATTACCGTGGCAAGCTCCAAGTCATGGGTGGGATAGTTCTTCTCATGTGTCCTCAACTGTCTAGAAGCATAAGCTACAACCTTTCCATGCTGCATCAAGACACATCCTAATCCCTTCCCAGATGCATCGCTATAGATCATGAATCCTCCGGGTCCAGATGGTATGGTCAAGATAGGTGCTGTAGTCAAGCGCTTCTTCAGCTCATCGAATGCCTTCTGACACTCCTCTGTCCAAGTGAATTCTTGCTCCTTACGGGTCAAGCGGGTCATCGGCTCTGCAATCTTCGCGAAGTTCTCTACGAACCTCCGGTAATATCCGGCAAGTCCTAGAAAGCTTCTCACTTTTGAGACATTGGTAGGGGTTGGCCATGTCTCTACAGATAAAATTTTTGCCGAATCTACTGAAATTCTATCTCCTGAGATGATGTGTCCAAGAAAAGTGATATGATCTAGGAAAAACTCGCACTTGCTCAGCTTAGCATAAATCCTCTCTCTCCTCAGCGGCTCTAACACTAGTCTCAAGTGCTCTTTGTGCTCCTCGTGGCTCTTCTAATTCACCAAGATGTCGTCGATGAAGACTACCATGAATCGGTCTAAGTACTGGTGGAATACTCTGTTCATCAAGTTCATAAATATAGTTGGTGCATTTGTCAGTCCAAAAGGCATCACTAAGAACTCGGAATGACCATAACGAGTCCTGAATGCTGTCTTTTGAATGTCCTCTCTTCGTACCTTTACTTGATGATAACCCGATCTCAAGTCGATCTTTGTGAACACTATGGCTTCTGTCAACTGGTCGAATAAATCGTCAATCCGTGGCAGGGGGTACTTGTTCTTGATAGTCAAAGCATTAAGGGCTCTATAATCAATACACATACGTACTGTTCCATCATTCTTCAGCACAAACAATACCGGTGCTCCCCATGGTGATGCACTAGGACGAATAAATCCCTTGCTCTGCAACTCCTCCAATTATAGCTTCAACTCGTCTAACTCCTTCTTCGCCAATCGGTATACATTAGAAGATACCGGTCCTGCTCCGGGTATTAGCTCAATAGGGAACTCAACTTCTCTATCTGGGGATAAGCCTGGAAATTCTTTGGGGAATACATCCTCGAATTCTACAACTATTGGCGGGGGTGCAATCTCCATAGCCATGCAAGTTTCCGTTATCTGTCCTACTCCTTGTTCGACAGATACATAGTAAGCCTCGTCCAAATCTGGAAAGGTACCAGGTCCTCAGAGGGACGTAACAAGATACATAGGAACATGCCATATATAAATACTGAATAAAGTAAATGCAATAAAGGGTGTGCTCACCATCTAAGTGAATGCAATATGAGGAAAACTTTGGTATGTATGGGTAGGCATAGGCATAACGTCCAACACCCTGAAGAGCGTGGCAGCAGTGCAATATATCGTCCATATCGCTTCAAAGAACGTGGCAGTAGTACAGTATATCGTCCATATCGCTCCGAAGAACGTGGCAGCAGTGTAAAGGGAGTCATTGGATCCGTGGCTCCTCTGGATACTACGGACTCCAATGGGTGTATCCCATACGCCTACTAATGTCCTCCCCGTCCAATGTAGATACGCTAGTCGAATACTCGACTGGCATACCATAAATCTATATGCCAAGTCTCTACCAATAAAATATAAACTGAACTACGTACTAACCGTGATGTAGGTTACACATACCGATAGCTAGTCGAGTACGCAAACCCGCATCCCAATATGAATACGTCTCTATGAACGTATAAGGTGTCAGGTCTCAGACGATAACATGGTATCATCCATTGGGTGAGTCTGCTAATGACTAGGCCAGGTATACAAATCATCGACGTATCAGACGACTGCACCCGAACAATCTCGGACGCGCACAGTTGTATAAAATAAAAACAACAAGAATACAATACAACATATGCTTAATTTAATTTAGACAGTAAATATGGCAAGGTATCTTGCTTGGGTCCTGAAGCTGTGAATGCCAGAAGCCGGTTCCTGCAGTATCTCCTGGCTGATCCAAAGGTCCTAAGCACAAATATAATATAACAATCTAATATTAGACGCTAAACATTAAATGTACACAACTACAACGCGATGCTTGAATATTATCGCAAGTTCACGTCTGTTCGAATACAGCGTCACATGTGCGCGTAGCTAAGGTACACACGTATTCTGTTCTCGATCATCCGGGGCCTTGAGATAATAATTTCAAGTTACAGTTTGACCACGATCTCTGTTCTGTGCGAACACATGCTCCTTGGTTTCTATGCTCATTGTACGTGGTTTATGTACAGGTTTTAGGGTGAAACGCTAGTCCTTGGTGTTATGTTTCATGATTAGGGTGTTTGCTAGTAAATACACAATCCTAAATCTTATTAGTTAATAATTCAACATCTACATAGTTAGGGTTGTGTCCGATATCAAATTTCTCGATACGACGATACGATGCTACGATATTAACATGAAAAAGTGGGGGTTTGATGTGGTTACCTCTACGTGGCTTGCTCAGACAGGGCCTGCTCTCGTCGAGGCATACTCCGGCGAGGTGACAGCGGCGGCGACGGTACTGCAGCAGGCACGACAACGACAGTAATGGCGGCTCATCGTGAGCGGGGGCGACTGTGTCGGTCGGTCGAGGCTGGGGTGATGGGAGCAGTCAGTCTCAGTTTGAAGGGGGCGGTGATGGTGGAGCAGTCAGGTCTCAGTCGAACGGGGTGATAGAACAGTCAGGTCACAGTCGAAGGGGGGTGGCGTTGATGGAGCAGTCGGGTCTCAGTCGAAGGGGGGTGGCGCCGGCGCTGTCAATCGGCGATGGTGGTGGTGATGGTTTGGTAGCAAGGGGGAGAGTATTTGGCTAGGGTTAGGGTTTGTGAGGGTTTTGTTGGTTTAGGGTTTTTATGAAGAAAGTTATGTATTTATATAGGGGATGGGCTTCGGGGTTGGCCTCGGGGTTTGGGCCGGCCAGGGTTCAATGATATGGTTCGGTCAGGTCCAGTTGAGGTGAGATTAGCCATAAATTAATTAACTAAATTAATAATTAACTGCACAAGGCGAAGTTAATTCACATTGTTGCTAAGGTTGCACTAAGGTCAGAGGTTACCTAAAATCGTCTCACGTAATTTCAATTATCTCGGTTTGTCCCTAGTCTTAAATTTTAAAAAAATACAAATAATCCCTAAATTGGTTGAGGGGGTTTACAGCCCCCATCTCGTGCATTAACTGCAGAGACGTGCCTCGAGTTCTGTACGAAGAACAGCTTTTGATGTAGCGATTGGTTTCGTCTCATTCTGAGCATAAAAGCTCATCTCTGCCTGTGTAGAATAGGCAGCGTATTCCTTGAATACGTAAATAACGTCTTATATCAAGGGTTATGTCACTAAACGACAGTCTGGAGCTCTGTGCAGAATCATCATTACAGCCGTGCTCTCGATCATCGTGTAGTACTCTTTTGTCAGGAGTCAGGTTCACTGCTTCGTCTGACAGGTTCATTCGAGGAATACGAAGAGTTCCTCGTACAACTTCCCACTGCATTAAAAGCAGACAAGTTTTACGCCGAAGTGGCGATGTAGCTCTGTTGTACGCAAATGGCTCTGAAGTCATGTTTTTACGCTACCAGGTGCTGGTGCTCTGTTTTACGTGGGCTTCCTGTATGTTGGGGGTTTTACGCGTATAATTTCCCAGCGTATTTTTCATGCTTCTACAAGACCCCCTTCAAAGTTTTCAAATTCCTCATAATTTGAAATACTTTGAATGAAGCATGAAACAGTCAAATTTGACTCGTTCTGCGAGGCTGATTTCTCGACGTATTTTTAGGAATCTATTAGGATTTGGTATGTTCTCTTCTGCCTATATAAAGGCAAGTGAGTAAACCTGTTTTTCCTATACTTCCTTCACCAAAAAGAGATGGTTGCCGAGATTCTTCGGGCTGATTTGAGGAAGAAGAAGATCATGTTCTTCCAGCATGTGATAAGCCATAAAAAAGGCATCTTTGAGCAAATATCCTATACAACAATGGATCATAGAAGGATATCATAGCTTCCTTTGCTCAGGATGATCAACAATTTTATATGGCAATTCGTCCAGGAGAGAGGAAGGGTCGTATTGGACCACACAGCTTGCAAGCTGTACTTTCTCCCACTATGGCGCTGGACGAAGGCAGACATCTTGGCCCTGTCTTCCAATATTGTGTTGGGTCTGAATCCCTAACACAAATCTAGGGCATGCCTGCCATGGCGTATGGAGGGTAGGCTTGCGAAATTGATATATGCCAAGTTCTGTATCCTCCCGTCATTAATCATTTTTTTGTTAATCGGCTGCGGAAGCCGATTAACTGCTGGAGAAGAAGCCGAAAAAGATCTCCATCAATATGAGAACCTGGCACAACAGATTCTCGATGGGATCTTAAATGAAAATGAGAAACCCCTTTGTAAAAAAAGAATTTCCATCATATGTAATCATGATTAATGAAAAATCCTTTATAGAAATGGACTTCCATCATATGTAATCATGATTAATAAACTTGTCTTCTTCTATGCATTGATGATTTGCCATATTTGTTGTGAGGAAGTCTGAATAGTGTGCAGCTTCGATAAGTCTGAATAATTTTACGCCGACTCTGATAAAAGAGTATCTAATTTTGTCCCGTCTTTTATGCGTAATGGAAGATGCGTAGAAAGCTCCTTAGCATTAAGTTGTCATTGAAGATCAAAACTGTCATGCTGTCTTGGATGAGGAGTCGCATAGAATTTCTGAACTGTTACTTCTCTGATATGAAGAATTCTTGTTCAGACTATCATCTTCAAGGGTGGTTTCTCTAAAATCCCTTGAAATAGGGCGAGAAATGGCCGTCAAACAGGCCATACTTGAATTTTTGTAAAAGATTCTGACTGTACTTTGGATGAACTTCCAATGGTCCAAGAAGAAGAGTCATCTTCAATGCTGAACTTTGTGTGTTTCAGGCACTTTGGAATATTTTGTAGCCAAAGAGAAGCAGTTTTTGCGTAAACCCTTGTATTTGGCCATCTGTAGCTTTTGAGCGTAGAATCGTAGGTTTGTAGTCTCTGAGCGTAAAAAGCTTTCGAGCGTAAAATCATAGATTTGTAGCCTCTGAGCGTAAAACCATAGGTTTGTAGCCTCTGAGCATAAAAGCTCCCGAGCGTAAAAAGCATCTGAGCGTAAAAACCATAGATTTATAACCTCTGTGTGTAAAACCGTAGATTTGTAGCCTCTGAGCATAAAAGCTCCTGAGCGTAAAATTATAGATCTGCTCTGTGCGTAAAATCTGGATCCACTGACTGTCCGTCTTCTTTTTTCAAATGATAGGCTGACGTGGTCCCAAATCATAACCGAATATTAAATATCGGATTTGGTTAGGGATTGGAAGAGTTATCCAAACTCTATAAATAGCCCAAGGTCTTGAGAGAGAAACTCTTTATCTGCCTTCACAAAACCCTTGCTTTTCAAGAACCTTTCTTCTTTGTCTCTTTCTTGAGAACTCAGATTTGCCATGGCACCTAAACAGGCTTCCACTGCTAAGGAAAAGAAGGTCTCTTCCTCTTCTCGCTCCTCTGCTCAAGTACGAGCAACTCCCATTAGGCTGAGCGAGCCCCGATCTGAGCGAAGCGCTCCGCCGTCGAGCTGTGCTCCGGACGTCACAGGTAAAAGGACTTCGAGGGATAATAGAGGACCTTTCGCACACGTTGTACGTATATACGAACTGATACTCCCATATTTCTAATATGTCAGCATAAAAACTCTATCTTTTCGCAGTCTAGCATAAAAACTCGGACTGTCGAAATTTGGCGTATACTACAAGCTTTAAATTTTATGTACTGGATATAATTTCCGGCGTAAAAACTCAAATTTTGGCAGTCTGGCGTATACTGCCAACCTTGAGTTTTACGCACCGGCAAATAGATTCCAGCGTAAAACTCGAGATTTTACAGTCTGGCATAAAAACTCAGACTGTTTAATCTTTGGCGTAAAAGCCAAGAGTGTAGCGTCTAGCATAAAAAGCTGACTTGTTTTCTTGCATTTTGCAGTGGACTTACAGATCCCTTCTCTGGCCAACGTGATGGGCTCTGCTCTAGGATGCTGAACTCCAAGAATGAGAGGATGGCTGCTTTGGCGCGACAGATTCGCGATTTAACTGCTCCTCCCCGATGATGTACTTTTTGCTTCTTTTGTAATTTTGTTTTTCCCGGAGATAATAAAAAGGCTTTATCTGACTTTTGTGGACCCATCATTTTTTAATATAAATGATAGGCTAGGGTGAAAGTGATATCAGAGGTAATATGGACGTGACATACTTTCGGTAAGTTTCAGCTGGATATATCTATTCAGAGGTTATATGGACATGATAGAATATGATCCATCTAAATTTGTATACAAAACACTATCAGAGGTAATATGGACGTGATAGATTTTGAAGTTACAAATTAGTTAAACATATCTATTCAGAGGTCATAATAACATGATAGAATATGATCCAACCAGCCTTTGTACGTAGTATCCTCAGAATGAGGTCTTTACCATACTCCATTTAAGCAAGGGAGATTAAGCATAGTATTTCTTCAGGAATTTACCATTGATAGGAGCCATTGTCAGATCTCTATTAGGCTTGGCTAATCTGTAAGCGCCGTTTGAAAATGTCGTCTCAATCACATAAGGGCCCTCCCATTTGGGCTAGAATTTACCCTTACTCTTGTGCGTGATGATCATTGGCCTCTTCACAGCGAAAACTAGCTCACCAACTTTGAACACTCTTTCCTTCACTTTTTGATTAAAAGCTCTGGAAATACGTGCTTGGTAGAACGCAATGTGCTGCTGAGCCTGAAGGCGTTTCTCGTCTAATCCTTCTATCTCTCGAAGCCGTAGTCGATCATTATTTTTCTGAGTAAACTCATTAGCCACTGCTATTCTGAGTGATGGAATTTGGATTTCAATGGGGAGAACAACTTCACACCCGTAGACTAATGAGAATAGGGTACAACCCGTCGGTGTTCGTACCGTTGTACGGTATGCCAAGAGGCATTCTCCTAGCTTCTTATTCCAATCTCTTTTGTTCGAAGAGACAAACTTTTTCAGGAGTTTGATAATGATTTTGTTGAAAGCTTCCGCCAAACCATTTGCAGCAGGATTATATGCCATAGAGGCCATATTTTGTATTCGATTCTTATCGCAAAATCGGTGAAACACTTGACTGATGAATTGAGGGCCATTGTCATGAGTTATCCTTCGGGGTATCCCAAAGCGAAAAATTACATGGTGCTTGATAAAGCTGATCACGTTGGATTTCTTTACCTCAGCAAGAGGGATCGCCTTCGCCCATTTAGAGAAATAATCGGTGATAGCCAATATGAACCGATGTCCTCTAGAAGATGACGGGTGAATCGAACCAATAATATCCATCCCCATGCTTCAAAGGGCCATGATGCAATACTAGGATATAAATACTCAGAAGACTGATGTATGAAGTCTGCATGAACTTGACAGGCTTTACATTGCCTTGCGTATTTTACTGTAGTTGCAATCATAGTAGGCCAGTAGTAGCCCATCCTCCTGATACGATCCTGTAACTTAGGACCGGGTTGATATGCTCCACATACTCCGTCATGAGCTTCTCGGATAACCCGCTTTGCATCATCATCGGAGAGACATCGTAACAATAGTCCGTCGTATGTTCGGCGATACAGACTTTGTGAAGAGGCATCAAAATAGAAGCGTATTGATCGTCTTTTGATAGATACTGCTTCTTTAGGGTCCTCTGGTAAGATTTCGTATGGCACAAAATCTATAAAGGGACTTCTCCAGTCTCTCTTAGGAGTAACCGTGTTCACGGCGTAGCTGTGTTCTATGTGAAAGTTATTTTTCACACAGAATAGATCTCTGTTGAGAAGGATCACCGAATTCTTCCTTCTTATAGGAATGGCTAGATCTGCAGCTAGACTGGCCAGAGCAACAGCTTCTAAATTTTGAGATCGAGGCACATGCTCTAAAAAAATCCTTTAAAAGATATGGCTATCTCGATCATTGCTTGGTGATAAAAAATGAGGTCTGGACTACGAACTTCGTATATTCCTCTGACCTGATTGACGATCAACTGGGAATCACCAAAAGCTTCCAGATATTTAACATCCAATTCTTTAGCGACTTGAAGCTCGATTAGTAGAGCATTATACTCTGCCACGTTATTAGAGCAGGGTTCACTAAGAGAATATGCTCGATAGATGACGAGTTTATCAGGAGTTACCAGGATAATTCCTACTCCTGAAACCACGTTTCCCTTAGAACCGGTCCTGGAGGCGCCATCGAAGAATAGCTGCCATGTATCGCTTCCCGTTGCGGAATTACATTCTGCAACTTCGTTGGGAATGTCCACATATAGTTTGGAGGTTTCTAGAATTGGATGAGCAGCTAAGAAATCAGCCAAGGTCTGACCTTTTATGGACTTCTGAAGGACGTACACCATATCATACGGTGTTAAGAACATCGCCCAAGTCGCGAGTCGGGAGTTAAGAACACTCGGCTTATTCATCAATACCCGAAGATGATTGATTCTGGAGATGATATGAATAGTTTGACCTGTCACGTAATATCGCATCTTCTGAATGACGAACATTAGGGCCAAGCATTCTTTTTCTACTGGGTTATACCGGTGTTCAGCTCCGACCATCATCCTGCTTAGATAGTAGATAGCCTGTTCATGACCTTCATTGTTCTTCTGTGCGAGGAGAGCCCCTAAATAATGATCTATTTCTCAAACATACAGAAAAAATGGTCTTCCTATAACGGGAGGCACCAGAACTGGAGGATTAGTGAGATAGCATTTGATGTCATTAAACGCTTGCTGACAGGCTTCGTCCCAAATGAATGACACACCTTTCTTCATCAGGCGAGAAAAAGGTTAACATCTCCCAGAGAGGTTGGATATGAATCTCCTGATATAAGCTAGATGACCTTGAAATCCCCTGAGTTCTCTCAGATTATGGGGCGGTCGCATTTCTAGGATAGCCTTTACTTTATCAGGGTCAACTTGAATGTCTTTAGTGGTAATGACAAATCCCAAGAATTTGCCACTGGATACACCGAGGAAGGACTTTGTAGGGTTCATTTTGAGTTGATGTTGGCGCATCAACTCGAACACCGTCTTCAAGTCTTGGATGTGATTATCCTTGAGGCGGCTTTTGATAGCGATATCATTATGTAACATTCTACTCTTTTGCGTAGATGCTCACAGAATATGTTACTCATAGCCCGCTGATATGTATCCCCGGTATTCTTCAATCCAAAAGGCATGACTGTATAGCAATATACCCCCAGTGGCGTGCGGAAGGCAGTATGCTTTTCATCTTCAGGATCCATCTTAATCTGATTGTATCCTGAAAACCCGTCCATGAAAGACATGCGCTCAAAATCGCAGGTATTGTCGATCATGACGTCTGTGATGGGAAGAGGGAACTCATCCTTGGGACAGGCTGCATTGAGATCTCGGAAGTCGATGCAAATATAAACTTTCCCACTTTTCTTTAGGACTGGGACAACATTGGCGACCCAATCAGGATGTTGTTCTTCCCGGATAAAGCTACAGGCTACCAACTTCTTAATTTCAGCTTCGATGGCATCCATCCGAATCGGCGTTGGTGCTGTTTTACAGGCTTTGAATTGGGCAGTATGTTGAGCTTATGGGTAGCCACTTTTGGATCAAGACCTGGCATATCCTCATAATTCCATGCAAAGATATCGATATATTCTTTTATCAGCTGGATCATTTCTTTCCTTTCTTCATCGGAAAGATTGTTACTGATAAATATCGGCTTTGGTCAAAATTTATCCCTAACATCGACCTGGATAACTTTATCTTCAGTGGGTGGTTCTCTCTGCTCGAACCAGAATTCCCATTGTGTATCCATTTGCTGTGCCCAGGAGTCATTTTCAAACGGTTCAGATTCTTGTTCCTTTGCTTCGAGGGAATCTGTCAATACCGTATTTGCTGACAATACTCGTTCGAGATCAGCATATGAGTCGGAGGATGACGAACCATCCTGAGAAGAGGAAAAGGTATCCTCATGTGACTCAGAAGTTGCAAGAGATGTGATATATCCTAACCCGAAGTGAGTTAGTTGAAAATAGGGATCACCATGCAACGACATTCGCCTTCCTTTCCTATAGTTGAGGCCTGGTTCTTACTTTAGGTCATATCCCATGCTTTGCATAATCTTTAAAGCCTGTGGGCTATATCTGTGAACCTGCATTTTCCCAGCATCGAACTTGTGAGAAGCTTCTTGTACAATCGGTCTGTTCCGCATGCGACAGAAGACTATTGGATGTTGATTGTTGCGAGTAGGTAGAATAATAAAGATAGAATCATCATGTGGCCCATATGTCGTGATGATATTAGATGTTGACGCTACTTCCCATATATACGGATAATAAGAGTCTATAACTTCCAAGAATTTTTGTGCTATAGGCTCTATGTCGTTATGAGGAGAAGATTCCTGATTCAGAGATTGAGCGTCAGTATACTGGAAAAGAGAATCTTTATTATCGTCAGAAACCACATTTCTGGTTGTATTTACATCAGTCGGCTGCGTGCTGTGCCAAAGATTGATGACCAAAGGTGGAGGCTTCTGGTTCAGAGTGATCACTAGGGGATCACTTCTTCCTCCTGATTTGGTTGTGTTCAAGTGGATAGCCATGGGTTCCATGACTTTTGGACGGGTAGATCGTCCTTTCACTTGGATTGACAGAGGTTGCTCGGCAGATGATTCTCCTGGCTCCCGGTGGGATTCCTCTTCTATCCTGCCTGACACCTCCTTCATGTAGTCTTGGGTGTACAACATGGCATCAGAATAATAGGACTCAACTCCTTTCAACGGGTTAAGGTCAGCAAACTCCGTTCTTACTGTCCCTTGCGTGTCTACATATTTGAAGCATTGATGTAGAGTCAAAGGAACAATGTTGTGCTCGTGGATCCATGGTAACAAAATCTTGTAAGACACCTCCGAATCAATGACGTAGCAAGTAGCCACTTATCTAAGGTCACCAATCTGGATCCTCAGATGAATCTTCTCCAACGGCTTGCTTTTTCTGGCGTTGAAGCCTATGATTGTAGTGGTGGTGTAAGCCAGTTCGCTTGTAGGAATCCTCAATGGTCTGAGCAGGCTATGAGGGATAATGCTGATCGACGTCCCAGATCTATGTGAATCCGGTCTACCTCCATAGAGCCGACGTATCCGGTGTAATAAAGAGGCATGTCATGCTTGTTATGTTTCAACAACATGTCCTCTTGAGTGAAAGTGATATTAGGGACCACTTCCATCATACTATGGCATTGAGGGCATGCCACAGGCTCTTTATCTGGGGACTTGAGCTGGGTCAAGCATACGTCCACTTGCATTAATGCTTTACTCAAGGCTTGACGAGTGTCTTTTGATAGCCTGAGTAGCTCAAAAATGGACAATCTGGCTGAAGTATTAGCCAACTGGGCCAAGATGTCGAAGTTATATGGTTTTTCTAAACCTTTATTTTGAATATTCTTTAAAGGTTTATCAAAATAAACTTCTTTTTGCTTGCCCTTGTCCGCCGAAGTTGGGCTAGAAGGACCTGTCTCTGGTATGACAGGTTCGGGCTCAGAAAGTTTGGCAGCTGGAGTATCTGCCGTCGCTTCTCCCTGATTTTCTCCATAGTCCTTGAGGTAGGCCTTCCCTGAGCGGTTTCCGGTAGCCAAAGCCTCTTCATCTGATGTCGGGGATATTGCAACCATATGACATAGTTTGCATCTTGAGTTCTTTTTAGACTTAGCCTTAGCAGCTTGAGTCTCTTCCTCAATCTCTGATACCATATCATGATGAACCCACATTATCTCCCCACGCTTAGTAGTTAGGGGTACCAGATCATGATTTTGACCCCTGGTGGAGGAAGATTAATAATGTTCATTATCGTCCGTGAAATAGGTACCACACCATCTGGGACCTCTTGAGGGGGCAGATTGTCGAATTGGAGAGAGATCATGTTGGCAGTGACCGTCTTCTCGCTATTGTGCAGAGTGATGGCCTTGGCGTCGATCAGCTCCTGGATTTTCCTCTTTAGTACATAACATGCCTTTGTGGGATGATGTATGTACCTGTGAAAAATACAGTACTTTGGGTTATTGGTACTGACGACTTCATTAGGCCGCTTTATCTCGGGGAGAGTAAGCTTGCCACTTTTGACTAGACAATCGAATATGCTCGGAATATCGTCGTCGTCAAAAGAATATTCTTTTCTAGGCCTAGAAGTCCCAGGATTCGCCTGTGTAGTCCCTGGAGTATGTTGCCTGGACGTGTTGATTGCCAGAGCTTCCTTTCCTATGGAACCACGAGGGTGGTCGCTATTGGAGGATGAACTGTTCCCTCTTTCAGAGGTAGAGATCATGATTCCATTGTTACGCGCCTTC